>MJUU01041304.1:2831-19201 GCA_002080025.1 Modiolus philippinarum
TAAGTTACCAAAAATCTAATAGTAGAGCGCTATGATAATTTTTCATTAGGAATCCTTTGGAAAAAATTGCATCAAAATCGGACTAAAAATAAAAAAATGAAATTTTTGAAATTCGCCCCTTTTGGGCCCCATTTATCTCGTCAACGGTACATGCAAAGTGAAATCTGTTGGCATACTCCAGATTGGAAATTTTCTAAGGAGTTTACTGAAAGAAACCCCATCAAAATCCGATAAATAATAAAGATTCTACAGTCAAATATGTGAAAACAACCAATTTAACCCTTTTTGGCCCCTTTTTCTAAAACGGGCGGGGCCAGGAACATAAAATTATAGCCTGGGCTAAAGCATGTGCCAAGAAACATCATACTAAAATTTGAAAATGATCTGTTCACTGGAACCAAAGTTATGCTGTCCACAGACACAAAAATACCCAATTTTACCCCTTTTTGGCCCCTTTTTCTGAAACGGGTGGGGCCATAAACCCGAAATTAAAACCCGGGATAGCCATTATGCCAAAAAACCACATACTGAAATTTGAAGATGATCCGTCCACTAGAAACAAAGTTATGCTGGCCACAGACACCGACGCCGACGACTGCGCCATACCATAATACGACCGCAAAATTTTTGCGGTCGTATAAAAATGACTAAGTTCCAATGTCCGTAAAAATAGGAAAAACTTTTCAAAATAATTCCAAAAAGGGATGTGCACATCTATTATATATATATATAAACATTATGTGAAGTTTCAAAAATATAGGTTGAAAACTGTAGGAGGAGTTGATTTAACAATATAGGTACCCTTTGTTGAAAATGTGGATAAAAAGTGACTAGTTCCAAAGCCCGTAAAAATAGGAAAAAATTTTCAAAATAATTCCTAAAAGGTAGGTGCACATCTACAATATATATAGAAACATTATGTGAAGTTTCAAAGATGTAGGTTGAAAACTGTAGGAGGAGTTGATTTCACAAAATAGGTACCCTTTGTTGAAAATATAGAAAAAAAAAGACTTAAGTTCCAAGTCCGTAAAATAGGAGAAAAATTTCAAAATTATTCAAAAAAGGGAGGTGCACATCTACAATATATATAGAAACAGTTAGTGAAGTTTCAAAAATGTAGGTCGAAAACTGCAGGAGGAGTTGATTTCACAAAATAGGTACTGGCACCCTTTGTTGAAAATGTCGATAAAAAATGACTAAGTTCCAAAGTCCGTAAAAATAGGAAAAACTTTTCAAAATAATTCCAAAAAGGGATGTGCACATCAACAATATATATATAAACATTATGTGAAGTTTCAAAAATGTAGGTTGAAAACTGTAGGAGGAGTTGGTTTCACAATATAGGTACCCTTTGTTGAAAATGTCGATAAAAAATGACTTAATTCCAAAGTCCGTAAAAATAGGAAAAAAATTTCAGAATTATTCCAAAAAGGAAGGTGCACATCTACAATATATATAGAAACAGTTAGTGAAGTTTAAAAAATGTAGGTCGAAAACTGTAGGAGGAGTTGATTTCACAAAATAGGTACCGGTACCCTTTGTTGAAAATGTCGATAAAAAATGACTAAGTTCCAAAGTCTGTAAAAATAGGAAAAAATTTTCAAAATAATTCCAAAAAGGAAGGTGCACATCTACAATATATATAGAAACAGTTTGTGAAGTTTCAAAAATGTAGGATGAAAACTGTAGGAGGAGTTGATTTCACAAAATCAGTATCCCATTTTCCCCGCCCGCCTGCCCATCTGCCCGACATTCACCATACTACAACCCGGATTTGCACTTCTTGCAACCCGGCCAAAAAGGTCCTCAACAAGGATACCTCATTTCGTTCCGAACAGATAAAAAATGGCTGCCGGCACAGAACCTAGGTTTAACATTGGACCCTATGGGAAAATCACATTTTCATCTTCAACCAAACTTTACAGAGGTCCTCAACAAGGATTGCTCATTTCGTTCCGATCCGATATAAAAACATGGCTGTCAGCACCAAACACATTGGACCCTATGGGAAAAATCACATTTTTATCTTCTCCTCTGAAACCACTGAAGCAAATTCAATCAAACGTTACAGGAATGGTGTACTAAAGGTCGTTAACACAGATTGTTCATTTTGTTCCGATCAGATAAAAAACATGGCCGGCAGCACCGAACAGTCAAACATTGGACCCTATCGGAAAATCATATTTTCATCTTCTCCTCTGAATGCACTGAAGCAAGTTCAACCAAACTTTACAGGAATGGTGTACTAAAGGTCCTCAACAAAGATTGCTCGTTTTACTCTGATCCAATAAAAAACATGGCCGCCAGCTTAGAACTTCGGTTTAACATTGAACCCAAAGGGAAAATCACATTTTCATCTTCTCTGAAACAACTGAAGCAAAGTCAACCAAACTTTACAGAAATGATGCAATAAAGGTCCTTCATGAAGAGTGCTCATTTCGTTCCGAACAGATAAAAAACATGGCCGCCAGTTCGGAACATAGTTTAACATTTGACCCTATGGGAAGAATCACATTTTAATCTTCTCTAAAACCACTAAAGCAAATTCAACCAAACTTTACAGGAATAATGTACTAAAGGTCCTTGACAAAGATTGCTCATTTCGTTTAGATCCAATAAAAACATAGCCGCCAGCACCAAGCATAGTTTAACATTGGACCCTAATGGAAAAAACACATTTTCATCTTCTCCTCTGAAACCACTGAAGCAAATTCAACAAAATTTTACAGAAATGATGTATGGGAGGTACTTTACGAAAATTTATCATTTCATTTAGATCCGACAAATAACATGGCCTTCAGTACAGAACATAGTTTAACATTGGAGCCCGGTATGAGAAAAGCATTCTTTTCATCATCTTCTTTGAAACTATTTAAGCAAATTTAACTAAATGCATAGAAAGTCCTCTTCAAAAATTACTCATTTCAATAGGATGACACAAAAAACATGGGTGCTAATGGAGAACATAGCTACCCGGTAAACATTAAACCCCATTGGTAAAAACTTCATTTTTGGTCATGCATAGCAAAAAGCATTTTGTCAGGTGAGCGATACAGGCTCAGTCTCTGAACCTCTAGTTCTTGATGTGTATCTATTTTTAGCTATATTTTAAAAAACATTTGAGATAGAGGTGAAGTCTAAATAGGAATACATGCATTTGCGGCAGGTTCGCATCTCTTCCAAAATGGTGGTAACTACCGGGGAACATAGTTGAACACAGGAAGACATTTTGGGATAACGTTGTAATTGTTACTTCTTGAAAAGCGTTTCATACATCAAGTTGATATTAACTAGCCATTATAACATGATCATCTAAAATTCATGATTTTAGTAAATCCAAGATGGCTGCCACTGCAGATCTTAGTTAAGCGCTGAACCCTAGGGCAAAATGTTGTAAATTGCTTACTCTTGAATACCGTGTCATTTATCAAGCTGATATTAACTAGGCATGGTAACATGATGGTCATCTACCAAATTTTATATACTTGTACCAATCAAATGTAAAGCTATGTTGAATTCTGGCCGTCATGATTTTTGTCAGGTCAGAATGAAACGAGAAATTTTTGTGAAGGAGCTCACTTGTAAACGTAATTCTTGCAAGTTTGGTTGAATTTGCTTCAACGGTTTTAGAGAGGTGAAATTATAATTTTCCCATTTGGTCCACTGTTAAACTATGTTCAGGTCTTACAGTCATGATTCCAGTTTAGTTACATTTTCTTTAATAGTCTCTGAATAGATGAAAATGATGATTTTCCCATAGGGTCCAACATCAAAATATCTTCCAGTCATGTCTTTAATAGCATTGGAAAGAAATGAGGATTTTTTGCAAAGGACCTTCCGTACATCTTTCCTGGAAAACTTTAACTTGTTTCCCTGGTTTCAGAGTAAAAGATGAAATATGATTTTCCCTCTTTGGGTCAGGTGAGCTAAAAATTGTACAATGTGTCCATGGTAAAAGGATGCTGTAGCCTCCTTGAAATCAAAACTCCTAAAGCATTAAAGAGCATAACTAAGTACAATATAAATATTAAATGAGTATAAAATAGGATCTGTCTACATGTAAGCATGTGACCTAGTTTGTTCTTGATTCAGTGGGGGGATACTCAAGTTATCATCTGGAAACAAGAAGTTTCTTAAAGTTTTAGTGTATGTATTTAAAGCAACTTCGAACTTGACATCCTGATACCAGCTTCAAAATTGCTATGGTTCTGTCTTTTGTAATGATTAAGGATGTGACTAAGTTTGGTTCTGATCCAATGAAGGGTTCTAAAGGTATCATGTGGAGACCAAAATTTTCTTGAAAACTTAGTTTATTTTTTGCAAATTTGACCTTGACCTTGAGGGTACCAACCTGGAAATCAATAGGATTCTGTCTTGGACGATTAGTAAGTAACAAAATTTGATTTTGAGCTCAAGGAGGATACTTGAGTTATCTATCATCTAGAAACAAAAAAAAATCTGGATAGTTTAGTCTTTTTTAGCAACTGTGACCTTGAAATCAATAGGGTTCTGTCTTGAATGATAGGTTAGCATGTGGCTAAATTTGGTTTTGATCTGATGGAGGATACTCAAGTTATTGTCAGAAATCAAAATTTTCTTGAAATTTTAGTCTTTAGCAACTGAATGACCTTTGAGTACCAACCCAAAATCGACAGTGTTCTGTCACCAGTGATAATTAAGCATGTGGCAAATTAAGGTTTTGATCTGATGGATAATACATGTAATCAAGTTATCATCTGGAAACCCTAAAGATGGATCTAAGTATGGACCTTTTGATCAGGGTAAACCTTAACGCCTCCAACTGCCTAGTGGAGAGGCCTAAAATCTTCCATAACAGGGTTCTTGTTCAATCACTGGGCAACTAACACCACAGAAGTTTTATGTGATCATGATTTGACTGATCACTACAATGCTTTATTTTGCCAATAGGAATACCATTTTTCTTTGGATAACAGTTTATTACCATTCTGACAAATAGTGAGTCTGACTAAACACAAGACCTAAAACTGGCAGTGTAAGGTACCAAATAATTGGTCTAATTGCTTTAGTGTTCATTTGGTGATATATTCATAGTGAATGTCAAAATCATTTACATTTTACACATATCTTGGTTTATGGATTTCCAAATCTTTTGATTTGATCTGCACTGAAGAGACATAAGTTGAAAATGCGCATGTGCAAAAACTAAATTCACAATAACTTTGGTATTTTCTTATTTTGTCTATTTGTACTTTTCCAGGTAAGTGAAACATATACATGTCTATGCACTGAATATATTAGTGTTTTTCCTAACTAGATTTTGATAGATTCTTTCTCACCAATAAATATCTAAGACTAAATATATATCATTTGCCAGTGCATTATATAACTTATATAACTTACATAACTTCAGCTCATAAAATGTTGGTTTTTATAAAGATTTTGTGCCACTTTCTGATTTTTAATCACACTACAGCCATATGGTAACCATCAAACTTTTTTCAGTTTTGTGACAAAAACAGTGAACCCAGACAATAGTTGTTTATTTTGACATTGAAATACATATCTAATTTTGACATCTAATTTGGCTGTGCTTTACACTAAAACAAACAGTTAGTTCAAAGCAGACTGTGCCTCTAGAAAAACAAAAACAAGCATGTCAGAAGATTGAAAGTAGTTAAATCTATGTCTCTTTATTGTTGCGAGATTTGAATTGCAGGTTAAGAGAATAAGAATAATGAACATATTTCACTGCAATTGATAATTATTTTTATGCTTACTGATCTTGAGCAGAATTGCAGATATTTTTTGGAAGTATGAAATAAAATGTATAGACTTTACCAAATTTAATTTTGTCTCTTTAAAATGAATTTCTTGAAAAACAGTATACCCACTTCATGAGCGATTCATTTTTGCACAAATTATCTCCCCTTTCCAAAAAATCATATGGTTGTTGCCTAGGGAACAAGAGTAACATTTAACTACTGAAATCTTCTGACAGACAATATCATTTATATGCATGTACATGTGTTTATACAATATCTATGGTTAACAAGTATAAAGTAAACCTGTAAAATAAAACAAACATCTGAATACAAAAAATAATTGTAAAAGCAAACAAAACAAACAAAAAGGCTTATACTGTTTCCAAAGTAAAGCACATTAACAATAGAATATATATCATTGAATAAAACAATTAATTTCTCATTCACTCTAATATAAGATACAGACATCTTTGTTTATCTATTGAACAAATTTTCTAATGCCCTAAGTGAGGCTCCATAGGTTGTTCTGTGAAGTCAGAAGTCATACAAAAATTTTGAAGACTTGCCATAATTTTGATGTATTTCTTTAAGAGGACATTAGTGGCTTAATTGCCGATTCCGTGGAAGACTGAAAAATCCAAGGGTACAGGTTGCTTATGGCACTTTTGAGTTTTTGAAAATATTTTTTAGACTATTGAACTACTAGAATAAAGGCTGGCCATACACTTAGAATGGAAAAAGGGTCATTTTTATAGTAAAAGCCTCAAAATAAAGGTCAGCAAATACAGTTTATATTTTATATATACTGTGAAAGTACTATTGTTCATTGGGTTCTAATTTTCGTGGATTTTGTGGTTCCCTTAAGCCATGAAATTATGTTCCAAACAAAATGCATTTTACCTAAATCTTTAACGCACAGATTCTGAATCCTCAAACTTGAGTACCAATGAAATAGTGATATTTATGACAACCACAAAATTTGATGTCCACGAATAAAAGGACTTCCACAGTATTTGTTTAAACTTTGATAAAAATCTCATATTTTCATAAAAAAACAAGCAAAACCATATTATGTAAAATAGCAACAAAAAGGTATTTGCTGAAAGCATCTAATATTATCATTAAAATTTTCTTATTGGTTGATTACCCTATGTATTTACTTGCTATTTCTTCCAAAAGTTTTTAGAATTTTTTGTAGGAAAGTTGTGGTTCCTGGTGAAGTCAAATTTCTCTGGATTTCACATTTTGAAATGAAATTTTACTGGCACTGTCCTAATGTAGAATAAAGGGCTACACCAAGCGCAGCATGATACGACTGCAGCATGTCGAATACTGAAATTTGAACAAGTGTAATTCAAAATGAATGAGGACACAGTAAAGAGCTTGATACAGTAATTAAATGGACCAAATAAAGAGCTTGAATCAGTTGCAATTTTGGCACCTTTGGCCCCTTTATCTAGGAAACAGTAAAAGCTATGCCAAATTTGTTGATATACTACTGAAAGCTTATATCAAGAAGAATCCAAAGAAAAAAAACTGATCGAAATCCGATGAATAATAAAGATTTTAAATATTTTGAAAAATTAAATTTTGGCCCCTTTGACTCCTTGTAGCTCCAAAATGGTCATAGCTATGCAAAATCCACTGACATACTACCGACAGCTTACATCAAGAGGAATCCAAAGAAAAAAATCCTATTGAAATCCGATGAAAAATAAAGATTTCACATATTTTGAAAATTTGCAATTTTGGCCCCTTTGACCCCTTGTAGCTCNAAAAAAACTGATCGAAATCCGATGAATAATAAAGATTTTAAATATTTTGAAAAATTACAATTTTGGCCCCTTTGACTCCTTGTAGCTCCAAAATGGTAATAGCTATGCAAAATCCACTGACATACTACCGACAGCTTACATCAAGAGGAATCCAAAGAAAAAAATCCTATTGAAATCCGATGAAAAATAAGGATTTCACATATTTTGAAAATTTGCAATTTTGACCCCTTGTAGCTTCGAAACCGTAAGAGCTGCGCAAAATCTGTTGACATAGAACTAAAAGCTTATATCAGGAGGAATTTAAAGAAAAAAAAATCCCATAGAAATCCAATGAAAAAAAAAGATTTCACATATTTCGAAAATTTGCAATTTTGGCCCCTTTGACCCCTTGTAGCTCAGAAACGGTAAGAGCTATGATAAAACCGTTGACATTTAAACGAAAGATTACATCAAGAGGAATTCAAAGAAAAAAATCCCATCAAAATCTAATAAAAAATTAAAATTTTAGGTTATCTGTAAATTTATGATTTTGGCCCCCTTCGGCCCTCATAGCTCAGAAACAGCAAGAGCTACGCCTAATCCATTGACATACTACTTAAAACTTACATCAAGAGGAATCCAAAGAAAAAAATCCCATCAAAATCCGATGAAAAATAAAAATTTTATGTAATCTGCATGTTTGCAAAAAGCCCCTCATAACTGGGAAAGGAAACAAATTATCAAAAATCTGATGGTGCAGCACCTATTTATTTTCATAAGTAATCCATTGCAAAAAAGGGCATCAAAATCTGACTAAAAATAAAAAAATAATTTTTTTTAAAATTCGCCCCTTTTGGACCCCATTTATCTCATGAACGGTACATGTGACGTGAAATCCGTTGACATATTACTGATTGGAAATTACCTCAGGAGCACACTGAAAGAAACCCCTAAAAATCTGATAATTAATAAAAATTCTACAGCGAAATAGGTGAAAACACCCAATTTTGCCCTTTTTGGCCCCTATTTTAAAAACAGGAGGGGCCATAATAACCAAAACCGATCCACACCTTCCTTTTGTGCCAAAGAACATTGTGTTAAAATTTCATAAGGATTGATCAACTTGAACTTGAGTTATGGGCCAAAACTTTCAGTGTCTACAGACAACGACGCCGACGACAGCGCCATACCATTTTACGACCAATAAATTTTTTGTGGTCGTATAAAAATTGTTTGTGGCAGTTTCATTATTGATGAGATAGGGTAATAGGCCCTTACATTGTGTAGTGTTGAAGTTTTTTTCTAATCTTACAAAGCTTTCCTATAAAAAATCAGTGATTAAGAATTTTGAACAAAATTTTGAAAAAAAAACCATAAACAAACATTAAGTGTTCCCTGTCACCTGTGCTACATATGAGCTATTATTTGGACTTCTTGAATTTTAATTTAAAGTTAGAGGATCAAAACTAGATTATGTGAACAAGATATCCTGTAAGTTCAAATGGAATCTGTCTTACAGTTTTTAAGGTGACACAAATTATCAAACCCTATCTAATATATAGGGCAGGTCAACAACGATTCAAGACTACAGATAGTACCAGTAATCAAATATGTGTCAGTTCTGCTTACAGCAGGCAATGCAACTAGTGTTACCCAATTTCTATTAGCAACAAATATTATATACATGTACCATTTATTCATTTGGGAAAAAGTATGGTAACTTATGTTCCATTTAGAAAGATATCTTGCAATATTATATATTTTAGAACAAATACACATGACATAATGGTTCTATTCCATTACAAAAAGATAAAATATAAATCAGACAAAGACATTTCCTTACAAGTCTTCAGCGAGAAGTAACATACATGTATATGTAACTTGTTAACCAGCACATCATGAACAGTTTTATAAAATTTAACATTTTCATCATATAAACATCAAAAAATATAATGAAAAATTTACATACATGTAGAAAAGTTAAGACCAGTTTACAAAACTAGCCTTCATTTGTAATATTGGGCTGAACTGATACAAGGAGACAACTCATGGTCATGAATTTCAACCTGACTTGTTTAACTGGATACACTTAGCAATTGTGTAGAACATATACATGTACATGTATCAACATTCTTCTGTGTCCAAATGATTTTGAAAAAATCAATAAATTGAAACCGGTGTGAAAAGAATAAAGGAACTATTTAAAAGTGGACCAATTTAACAATTTACAGTCATTCCTGTCTTTACATATAATACATCCCAGTGAAACAATAGCATAAGAAAATGAATATCTTACAAGAGTGGAAAATAAAGTTATCTTTGATCTGAATGACCCCTTTACACACTTTCTCACAATTTTTGTCACATGAGCCAAAATTTTCTATTTTCATACATGTACTTAGCAAAAATCATGTCTTCAGTTGTAAAGAATGTTACAAATTTTGATATGTGTGCTCATTTAAACATAATTTGCTCTCCAATGGTTTAATATTTTTAAAACATTCACGTCATAAAGTTAAAAGCAATTATGTCAATTACAAGGAAAATTTTCCAATAACTTAGCATAACATTTAACAAATATGAGTGGAAATAAAATTTTGGCTGAAAATTTGATATATCTAATATCTATTAATTACATGTATATGTCACAAAAAAGTTCATCTTTTATCAAGCCTTTAACATCAGAGATAACTTCTCTACTAACTCAGGAAACACTATCAAAGTGCCTTTTCTATAAATTGTTTCTCTCACAAAGGGAGGAAACCCCATATATCTCTACAATAAAAATGAAAATCTATGAAATACATATAAATTTTGTATGCCACATGGGTCAATGATTCCAATATTAGGCAAGGCAGTTGTAGTTCTAGATGTGGCCTTTTAAAGGAGGGACCACAATAACTCTACAAATACATGAAAAATTTCAAAATAAAATCAATGTTATGTGTCACATGACAGTCACATGATTCAATCATTCAACTCATTATCCTGCCCACAAACAAATGAATTCAGGAAGTATGATGATGCTGCCTTTGTTTATCTGAACAAGAATTTTAATGTCATGCCCTTCGGCCAGCAAATCGGCCTGATTTGGTTTTGCGTACAACATATTTCTCATCTGAGAAGCCCTCGTCACCTTCGATCCAGTGGCCCTCTGCATCTTCTGATCCAGCCAGAATTCCGGGCGATGGTATGAATGCTGAACTTAGCTGGAAGGTCCCAGAAAGACCAATGCCTGTTAATTGTCTGTAACAAACAAATCAGTAAGTCTTATTTATTTTTGAAATTTCTGGGTACATACTTTTCATTTGAAAGTTAATTTCACAAAAAATATAAGACTTTGAATATCATAACCCTCAGAAGTCATCATTTACAATTCTAATGCAACAATTATTTAACTGAAGTTTTGATTGGTCAAAAGAGAACGTCAATCTTGATTAGAAGGACAAAATTATCTGCATCAGCTGTAAACTGCATTTTGACAGTCAAATCTACGATTGACCCTCCCTGGTATTCAAATAATGCACTGTTATTGCTTGATTTTACCTTGAATTCTTGGTGTCATGTGACAAGACTTATCTTTATTATTGTCTCATGAAGATTTCATCTTTAAGTGTTGCAAGTCCTAATGTGCCATTTCAGAAACTTAAGCATTGTTATTTTGATTGGTCAAAAGTAAATAAAGCAATGTCATTGGTAGAAAATTGATTGTTCATACACCAAAATTTGAAATACAATCTCTATATCCACAATTTTTCAGTTCAGTCAGTTTCAGAAAAGGCGAATTTGTTCTCACAATTTGAAATTCTTGATGTTGGATGAAATAAGATGATATAGATAGACCAGCTGAAATAAGGGAACTTCAGGCGAAAAATACAATTTCAAAATTATTCACCTACCGTATATCGGGTTATTTTGGCGGATGGAAATTTTGGTGGTTTTCCTGTTTTTTTAGCAGTTTTATTTTGGTGGTTTTCAAATTTTTGCCACCAAAATAAAAACTAGTGATTTATTGATAATTTGTTTACTTGTTTATATTTACCGCACAGCATACCATGTTTTTGGACTAAAAGTCGATGGGGACGATAGGTCGAATTGCTCTTTTCGGGTCAAAAATTTGTTTCTGTTCTTAGATAGGTCAGTTGGCAGATAGGTCGAAGGGCAACGGAGGGTAATGGTAAGTATAAGCATTTTTCAATTGTTTATCCTTACATTACTATATAAAATTGTTCTTTATTTACTAATTGTAATAAAAATGTATATTTTCTTGATGTTTGTTGTTTTATTACTTTAAGGTTTTTGTACCTATTTATTTTTTTTTATTATTGCCTGATTAAATGTATTGTGACAAGTGGTCATAATCAGATGTCAATTTGTGAAATCCAGTTAAGTTATTAAAACAATACACAAGCTTTACACTGATCTTCCTCAATTATATTTAATTAATCGTTTGAAGTTTTTACCTGTCCCATCTCGGGCGTCCGATTGCCGTATGTAGGTTGCCGAAAATGAATATTGTTTGATTAAATACCCTTTTAACAATATTATGACATTTTAGTTACAAAATTAATAAACAGCTAATGCAATTTCATCAATTTTGTTGGTGCACACGGCTATGAAAGTAAAATTTTATCTCTCACCGCGATTTTGATCATTACTTACTACGCATGTGTCGTGTTACAGGTAAAAGTGAAGGCGGTAAATATGAAACAAGATCAATGTTCACCTAATAAATAATAATAACTAAAATGAATTATGAAATTCAATCATATCTATGAAGAATTTTCATGTACAAATTGTTTATAAACTCTGAAATGATTTTTCAATATTGTAAAAAGGATTGAAAATCCCTGATTTGTATCAAGTGTTACTGGTTATGATTCCATTATTAACGTATCAAAACAAACTTTCCATTCAAAATACAGGTCACTAAAAAGACAAAATACGCATAAAATATCTTTATTAACACTGTTTTAATAATATAAAACAAAATAAAATACCATGTTAGTATGTTCAACTTTCGAATGACAACTATACTAAAATTTATTGAACAGTTTGGGCGTGGCTTAATTCTCTCTATCTTGTAGGTAGGTTTAAAACGAATAATCCCGATATAATTGACCCGTGACCAGTCAGGTCAATCAAATAGAGTAATACAACAAACAAGAAAACTGTCAACCATATTTTTAACTCACATTGATGTTTCTGATGCATTTACAATTTAGGCAAAAAATGTACCAGTATATTGTCTTCAGTGGAAAATTTGGTCGTTTTTATTTTGGCGACTTTTTCTTGAACGCCAATATAGCCAAAATAACCATCAAGCCAAAATTACCCGATATACGGTATGTTCATTTCAATATGAAATGGATTTCTAATCTATTACATGTGTCTACTTACTTAATTGTTCCTTTCTTCAAAGCCCTTTCTATTGCTCTTTTAAACAAATGTGGTCGAGATTCTACGTTAAAATCTGGATGATAATCCATCAAGTACTGTTTTATACGTATTGTTGTAGACTGTTTTGGTTCATGACTAGCGACTATGGCCTGACAGATCATATCATCTGTAGTTTTACCTGAAAAATACAGAAGAGCAAATTTATGACACAACATAATATCTAAGAGGGTCTTCATAGGGTACCTTTAATAAATCTGAAAAAAACTTCAATGAAATCCAAAAAATCCTGTTATTCATTGAAGTCTGAAGGGGAATCATTTTCATGAAATCTTGGATGGTTGTCTTTAAACCATATGTCAAGCTGAGTTCCCTTTCCTTTTTTTATATTTAATTTTATGTACACCATGCAAAACATTTTATGGCAAATCTTATTTTGCCCTTGTTCTCTTTGTAATTCATCCTTAAGTTGATCTAATGAATAAAGAGTTGTGAAGGTGTTTCATATTTCAAGACAATATTGTATATTTTGTTCAGTTTGCACAGGTGTTTGGAATAGACAGGTTTTATACATCAAGATTCTTTGAAATTGAGAATAAATATTCTGTCTCACTTAATAATAGTTCTGACTTTCTCTAATATTCAGTTATAACAGCTTCATAGAAACTTGTGTCCCTTTACAATTGTAGTTCCATATACATGTATGTTCATAATAATTTTATCCCCAAAATGTTACTAAAAGCATAAGACCATTGTGGTAACACACATGTACTCCAAGGTTTACTGTAAACCAACTTATTCTTGAGGATATGTAATTTTGTCCTTCCTGCTCAATTTCAGGTGGACTTATTTTTCCTCGCCGTTCATTGAAGATCTTATGATGGCTTTGAGGTGTTATTACTCCCCTTAGGGTCGTTGACTCTTTGACATATTCCCCGTTTCCCTTCTTTTTTCTATTATTTTAGCGATGTTCTATTTCTGCTAAAACATTTGCATAACAGTTATCAATATTAATGTCAATTTATTTTTACAATTTTTTCAGGCTTGCAAAATCACAAAAATAAATTGCTCATGAAAATTAGTTGGCTTACAGAATGATAATTCTATTGGTTAATGTCATGAACAACAAAGAAGTTATATCTCCATAACTGCTATATTTATCAGCTACTATTCTGATTACAAGCCTAGTTTACTTACTTGATTCTGGATTAAAATCATCCACCTTTAAGCGATAAGAACCACTTCCTATACCGCCTCCAGAACACTGTTCCCATAATCCCTTTTCTATACCTTTTTCTATGGCAGGTTTAAGTCTGAAATTAATGATAATTACAAATTTCACAGAACTTATATTTACAAAATCATTAAACAAAATACCTGTAAGTTACAGATTTTCATTTATAGGACAAAATATGCATTTCAAGCATTACTTTGATCACCAATGTATCATAAGAAATAATAAATATAAGCTTCAGTGTAAAATTTCAAAGCGTATATAAACAAGCCTGTGGTAATAAACAATTCTTTCAGGTTATTAAACCTTATTTTCCTGAAATGGTAGCTTTTACTATACAGTTAGGCCCTACGTATATTGCCGTGCTGTATCCTGCACAGCTGTATCTTGTATACTATACAGGATATCGATTTAAGCCACGCCCACTTCCGGTACATGTACACTCCCGACCACATGTTTTTTGCGGTTACACGCGCCCACGTTGGGCACAGACCTCCTGCCCACGTTTCTAGGGTCTCCAGTGTCCACGCATGGGCACATGTCCACTGTCCACTGGTGGGCAGCGTGGGCACGTGTCCACGCTTATCTAGTGGGCGGATGTAATGTAATATAAGTGAATAATCGCCAACATATCACTATGATAAAAGTAAACAGTATTTGTTAACGGTTTTTGCGTGATCGAGTTTAAAAAGAAGAAAGGATGTGTCAAACTCGATGACAAACACCTGGCAAACAGCAAATTCAATAACTATGTAAAATAAAGTTTACCTGTAATCATCATAATGTTGGTACATTATACATTTGTGTGTAATTTACCTGTATTCACCGTAATATGTGAAAATCATCGGACAGTCCCTCCTAAATTATCGTTTTATGCAATGTAAAACCCCTCATTTATATAAGCATTATATTTCCATTTTCCTCTCAATGGTGTAAACTTTTCATCTAATAACAAAATTTTTCCAACAAAGATCGATCTGGTGAACTTGATCTATTTATTTATCTGTTTATTTATCCTGGGACTCCCAGATTTATCTAAATAAAATAATAAATGGTTTGTGTATCGGGTACACATTATGTATTATATACATGATGTGTCGTCATCTTATTGAAAGAAATGCATAAAAAGTTAAAGCGTGCTTTGGACAACATGATGTATTGTGTGATTGAAGTTGTAAGGTTAAAGGTTAACCGATTACGTTTTACAGGCATGTGGTTGATAAATTGATAAACCAGGTGTGTTTGTGTATTATGTATACACAACTGGCGACATTTTTTATGATTAAATTAACTGTACTGCATACAAACAAGAGGCTCTCAAGAGCCTGTATCGCTCACCTGGACCATGGCCAATACATAACTTCAAATCAAATCATATGTTAAAGGGTCTCATTTTCAAACTATGTAACTAAATATATTATATGATCCAACTTTAATTAAACTATTTTCCCTATTGCATGCCATCTTGGATAAGGGATGGATCTGCAGGACACAATTTTAAAGAAAATTAAGTATTGTGCCAAAGTTTATTTCCAACTGGCCAAATGGTTTTAAAGAAGAAGATCTTTGAATGTACTCCTATATTAAACTTTGTTTCCCATTGGTAGCCAATTTGCATAAGGTGCAGACTTGAAGGACATCTGTTTTGAAGGGGACCATCTAAGATACATTAATGTGACTAGCCAAGTTGTTTCAGATAAAAAATTCTTTGTATGCTCTTTCCATACAGTCGAGTAATAAATTAAGTTCCCTGCAGATGGCCATGTTGGATGACATTTAGGCATAAAAGTATATTATAGTCAGCACCTCAAAAGCATCATAAATGCCAAGTTCCATTCAAATCCATTCATGTTAATTTCATCAACTGCTCATTAAAGGCTTTAATTACAAATACTTTTAATAATAAGCGGTCTATGAAGCTGATGATCTACTTCAACATACATGTCAACAGAATTCATAGTGATTCACCACGAAAGTTCCAGTAATATACACAATATGTTTATATAGGTAAATCATTATAACATCAAATAAGGTAAAGATTAAGAAAGTATTTTTGCAAAAAATTGCAGAAATTTGCACAAAAACACTGTTTTTGCTCTAAATTATGGAAGAAATAATTTTTTTAATGAAGTGATTGTAGGGAATTTCTCTAAAGCTTAAAAGAGAAAAGTTAACTAAAGAAGATTTGAACACAGAATTTAAAGGGAAATAACCCATAACCATATGGCATTGGAAAAAAAA
>MJUU01041305.1:0-21429 GCA_002080025.1 Modiolus philippinarum
TGTTTATATATAATTTACCATTTATCACTGCAAATTGGAATGTTTTTTTTGCTTGGCTTTACTTTGTATACAGAATACAAGTAATTTCTTTGCCCTATTTTTGCGAAAATTGATTGACCATTCCTTAGTAAATTATTAATGTTGCATTCAAACCTGGCCATACTAGAGAATTTATCATTTGTGACAATTTCAATTTTTTTTTTCTCATTGGACCTAATATTTTGTAAACACTGAAAGCCAAGGTATTATACCTAACACTAGCCTGCTATTTACAGGGAACCAGTTCTATATTATGATTAAGGTCAGTTTATTTTTTTTATGAAAGGATTTCAGCATAGGTCTCTTTCGGATGAGACAAATGAAATTTTAGACATGTCCTGTTTAAAATGGGAGACAGCACCTATGTAAAAAACTCCTGTTTTCCCATCGACTGATGACTATTCCCCTTTTTGGCAATTTCCAGATGATATGACACTAATTAACTTATTGGATTATCAGTACATATACATATGCATGTAAAATATAATTTTTTTTAATTGAGAATATTACATGTGGCATCTTTATACAGTAAATTACTCTGTATGTGTATTTTTATGACATACCATAATGTTATAATATTCACAAGTGTGTTTTAAGCAGCAGAATAGCTGATAGTGGGTATGGTCTGCTGTGACTTACAATTCCTTCACAAATGTCATAAGAACTATGGTTCCACAAATAGAAAGGTCTAAGTCAATTATTCCTAAAGAAATAGAATAACTGTAGGGGCGGGGAAGGTGACCACATGTTACAACAATGTCTCAAGCCTATTAAATAGACCACCTTCTTACTTTTTTTATGAATGAATTGCGCCGGTTGACCTGTGTATAATTCTATGTTCCTTACACTGTTCAATCATTATGTTAATTCAGACATTCTTGAAATATTTACCGGTACCTCTCACAGAATTTTTTAACCAACAAAGGCAACAAAGGATTTATAATGCCTGAAATGCACTTTTATTTAGTAATTTTTAAAGGATTAGTAAGAGGACTTTGCAGTTAATAATTATGTTTGTTGTATATGCCTCATCCATAGGTGAAAAGTCATGTATGTAGCATTGCTGGACATCTAGCACTGAATTCCACTCCAACCAGTGCTATGGGGTAGTCTTGAACTTACCATAAATAGATGCTTTGTTCCATTGCTTTGCCATGTATTAGTAGAGACTTAGTCTCATGCGCATTTACTCCATATCCGTTCATATCTTATTCTACATTTTTCAACATTGAAAAAAACTTTAAAATTTGAATGTGACATTTTTCAAACATTCAAGGGTAACAAAAATGGAAATGACTTAGGGTCCTACTGTACATTCATATGTACTTACCTTTTTAAAATAATAGCTAATTCACATTCCAATAATACTGTCTTGTGTTTTCTGTTGTCATGGCAGAAGTTGTCACAGATCTTTGCACCAAATAAAATGCACTAAAAAAGGCATAAAAGAAGCATTACTGATAATCTACTGAATATCCATTTCCACAAAACATATCCAATTGCTCAATTTTTGAGCAGCTATTAGGTTTCACATTCATGAATTGGAAAAAAAAATGCCTTTTTCTTAATTTTTAACATCCTTCTTATTAATCAATAAATTAAACATGTAATCCATATCATGGACGCATTTCAATTGGGCAGATTTTCAAATTTTCAGTATTTTCAATTGGGCATTTTTTAGTTTTGCAATTGGGCGGAAAGGCTTTACAGGTAAAACAAGAATTGAAATAAAGTAAATTTAAAAAAAAAAGGAAAAAATATCAAAAACTTTTTATCTTTTAGTCACTGTTTGAGAGTTGCGTCTAATCATTCTACATGCCTTTTGTGATTTTTTATTATTGTCCTGGGTGCTCTCATGTTTTTTCAGTATGACCCCCAATCTACTGTTTGAAACTTTTGATAGCAGAACGAAATTCACCCTACACATGTTATCACTTAGTTAAGTATCAAAAAGGACGGCATAACAATGACAAAAACCATGAGACAAAGTTATCATTGCATTTATAAGATGTAGTAAAGATTTTGATAATTTTTTAACTTTCCTTCTGAAGAAAGATACGTAAATCAGCAAAAAAAAATCAAATTACTGGGGAAAAAATAAACAAATGACATGGATATAATCACAATGATCCACTATTCTGCCTTGCTAAGTGTATTTGGTTTTTAAACAATCGTTTCATTATAAATTTTTACAGGCATTTCACGAGTTATCCGCCTACTTGAAAAAAATAAAATCCGCCCAGTTGCAAATAATTTTCTGCCCACTTGAAAAACTATTTCCGCCCAATTGAAATACAAATCCGCCCAATTGCAAAACTACCCATATTATCATTAGATCTAAACTATAATACCCTGTTAGATACCTACATGACATGCATTGTGCAAGGTATTTGATTGATGTTTTAGGCCAACTTCAACAATATTTCAGCTATATTGTGGTGAGCAAGGTATTTGTGTCTGTAGGCACATAAAATGCCCCCCCCCCCCTTCTAACATGAAGAACAGACAGACAATCAGATGAACGGACAGACAAGGGTAAAACAATATGCTGGACGTCTGCTAGAATTTTTTTTAATTAAAAAAAAGAACCGCAGAACACCCTTTTTGAGTTGCCATTTAATCTGAAAGTATACAGAAAAGGTTTGTGTATATACCGTCATTCTGAAAGTATTGTTGTTCTGTTGTTTGCATCTCTTTTACAATCAAAGAAAAAGTCAAATTCATCTTCCAATATGTTGCACAAAAAAAAACATATATAATCTTTGTTCTTGATTTTTAGAAACAAGGGAATAAAGAAAGTCAAAACAGTAGAATATCAGGAAATGCAAAGTATCACAATTACAATAACCAGTGTAAATAAATTACGATGAAGTATAAATTAAATTTGATTATATCTAATCAATGTAACGTAATTTTAACAGGTAAGTAAACACCTTTCATTTTGACATATCGCAAGTGTTAGAGAACTGATAGTATTATAGTATTAATCAAACTGTTCTGTTTTTCTAATTGTTGATTAAGTTGATTATTGTGGTTAATAAGATGATTAGAGGAATTAATTACTATGATTACTTGACAACACCTATGTCTAATACTGACAAGTGTCATGGATAATACACTGTCATTGTGTAGTTACACAGATCTGCTGATAAATTGATAAAGTATACAATTTCTGTTTTTACAGAATTGTATTTTGCAATAATAACAAGATTAGTCGATCTTTATCTGGGTTCCAGAGACATAAGATAGAGGGGTAAAATGTTGTTCAAACTATGAGCAATGTAAGCTTTGGAAAGAAAGTCACATGAAAAACAATTTGATAAGAAAAGAAATCAATAAGGAGAAAAAAAATGTATTTATTCATAAGATACGATTTTTTTTTACTGGCAATTTATGCATCATCTGTTTTCAGGGACACATTCTATAAGCTGAAAGGATGCTTCCCAAGTCAGTGGAGAGGGGGAATGCCCTGTCTAGGGAAGGGGGGATAAAAACATGCTCCCAAGGTTTTCCCATACACTCTTTATTACTTCATTCCTTTTAATTTTTTTGAATTTATAAACCCATTTTGGGTTTGATTAACTGAAATAGTCCTTGCTGGATGTAAAACTCCAATTAATCAATCACTTTTTTGAATGTATACACAATGAATAGTCAATTTTCCAGTAATGTTTTGAACTACCTTTAATTCGAAAGCTACTAAGTGGCTGTGGAATTTATAAAACCATCCGAGAGATGTCATGTGACTAAAGTTAACGACAAGCCTATTAAGGTAGTTCAAGCCTAATAATAATATCAGACAGATTTTTTTTATTTTAAGAAATTTTGTACGTCTTAGTCTATTTGTTCAAAAAATAAAATAAAAAATGATATGTCACTGATCATCTTTTCCTGTTATCAGTCTTTGAAAATCAGGCCAAATTCAGTATTTTTCATCGATATTTACAAAGAATATATAGGGAAATGCGAGAACATGCTTATTGTTTAGCTTTCATATAAAATAAATATCAAATAGATTTTTTTATATTTTTTGACATTTCAGAGGTATATACTTAAGCTGTATGGCGAGCTTAAAAAATCTATATGTCACCAGTTGATTAAGAGAGATATTTTATATAATTTATGAACTAGACAATATTTGCGGGAAAAGGGAGCTAATTCGCAGGAAAGTGCATCCCAATCTATTATGACGTCACAATGAAAATGCCAAATAAGGAATATTCCGGCTTGAAAATCAAGTCAATTCCACGTCTGACTTGTGTTTTGCAAATGCGCTAATCGAATGCACCGTGTATTAGTGTCTATCTACCTTAACAAACATTTAAATTAGCTGCATGCTTCTGTAAATATAGTGCGAAGGTTTCTTTCAAATTCTTGTTTTTGTGAGTAGAGTAGTAAGGGTGTTGCTATATATACTTTGACGGAATATACTTTATTGCATAATTATACCCTTATAGGTTAAAGCAATACAAAACAAACATATATACAACATATAATATTACAATATACAGAAAATTATTACGATAACTGTCTGACCGGTGTGGACCCTATATCAATTCCACAGATTGTTTTAAAAAGGTACAAACTACCGGTAAAAGGGTTGAATTAGGGTTTAAAATGAAGTTAACTTTTTCAAATGAGTTAAAGTTTCTAAAATTTGGGAAATTCAAATGTATAATTCCAACCTTTTCTGTTCATTAACTTTACAGTTTAGTAAAAAATGGGATTCATCTTCAATCACTCTGCAAGTATTGCATAATCTCTGTTCACAGGGAATATTTTTGTAACGACCAGTTTCAATTTGCAGACTATGGTCAATTAAACCAAATTTTGTTAAAATTTGTCTATTTTTAAATGACAGTTCTGATAAATATTTTTCAAAACCTATATCTAATTTATTTTTGCTATATAAATATAATTTTGATTCATCAGAAAATGATGAAATCTTTTCTTTAAATTTGTTTGCATATTGTTCAGTAACAGTTTTTATGGAATATTTTATACTTTTAAATGTTTTGTTTATATTGGAATAGATACCAATATCTAGATATAATTCATTAAATATATTATTTAGGGTGCGTATAAATTCAGCGACAGCATCATTTCAGCAACTATCGTTTCAGTGACATTTTTTGAGTAATTCTGTATATCATTTCAGCGATGTCTTTTCTACGTATCATATGTAAATTCAGCGACATCCAAGTTTTAATAGATTAAACAAAAAAATATAGTATAATTTGAATAAATATAAATGTCATATAAGATACACATAAATTTTCAGATAAAGGTCAACCGGACAGTATATGTTAGGGGTACACATGTAGTTTTTTCTCGATGACTCAAGTTCAAAAACAATGACATTAATAGTTGTTCTTTCTTATTGATACTTGAAAGATTTAAACCAATAGATGGGGATAAAAACTAATTTTAAGATGGAGAAGGGCTATGTCGAGTTCTATATTGTATAACTCATTGCTTACAAGGCAAATATTGTAATTTGTTTAGAAGGTGTGATGTTTTACATAGAGACACTGTGGAATTTTTAAACAATCTCCAGTTTTATATCATTTAGAGTGAAAATGAATTTTATGAACAATAAGTTTTAACTGTAAAATATAAAATATTCCCAAACTCCTAATTCCATGTATTTGTGGTGAGCATGGTAATAGGAAGGACAAGGCGTAACAGGTGTTATGTATTTTCACAGGTTAATGTCGCTGAAATTAAAAAATATAAAGTCGCTGAACTGATATGCATTTTGTCGCTGAAATGATAATGTCGCTGAAATGAAAAAAGTTTGAAATGTCGCTGAATTTATCATCTACGATTATTTATACAAGTATACCAAGAGTAAATACCATCTTCATGCAGGTTTTTATTTACTCTTAGTGCTTCTGCAACAAGGGGGTTTATATTATTTGTATTTATTAGGGAAAAATAAATCATTGTTTGGGTTTTGATAAAATTGATGATATCATACACTGTATTAACAGTATTCACACCCTTGTCTCTATTCAGAAAGTGCACCTTTCACTTAGTTATATGCAGCAGTCTTAGGGGAAGACCATTTCATTCTGAGGTTGGGGAATATTTATTCAAAAAATTTGTAGATCAGAAGTTTTATGTATAAGCAAAATTATATATAATGTAGAAGAAACTGGAAGCCATGATATTCATTGGAGGTGCAGTTTTCATCACTGATAACAAAGCCACATCAAATTCATTAATAGATTCTCACCCCCACCCGCCCCATTTTTTCTAATCTCAATTTTTTTTTTATTTTCTATTATTCAGAAATTTTCTTTAAATTCCTATCAATTGTAGTGAAAATCAGTAAAAAATATGAAATAAAAACAGATTTTTTGTTACAGGTGGATGAGAATCTACAAATTGACTTGATAGGGCCTAAGTTTGAAAATAATAAAAATATGGAAAAAATATACTTCAGAAGGGCTCATTCATATTTTCAGCACAAAATTCAAGTACTATTCAAGGACTTTCATGGCATGTTTTCTTAATTTTCAAAATTGTCCCTTGTTTTGATATAGAAGCTGTTTCGTACACTATTTACCCCGAGGGTCCCGGGATATAGAAATAGGACCCATTCCGTGGTTGTGCGGGATTAATAAATATACAACCCATCTTTCGGATGGGATGTAAACTCAGGTCCACGTGTTGGAAGAAACGCCACGCTTCCTGCACGTTAAAGAACCCTTGTAGCAAGCTCTTTTTGGGGTGGTCCGTAGGTGATCGGCTACAAGGCTAAATTCCCCGCCCTTGACGATTTCACCCTACTTTTCCAGTGGCAGTCAGAATTTCCCGTTCCATGGCCCTTTCCATACCCCAAAGTGATTATTTATTAACAAACTTGTTCTCGTCTTGATATAGCTGAAATATTGCTGAGTAGACGTTAAACAATATTCAATCAATCAATCAATCGTACACTATTTTACTGCAAGATTGTTTTAAGCCTAAGAACATTAAACAATTCTTTTCAATTATAGAATTTGAAGGACCATTTCCAACTTCTTTTTTACAGTATTTCCAATGATTTCAAGTGCTTGCGTGAATCATGGACTTTGCATTGCAGGGATATGATAAAATACTTCTTACTCATTTCCGGATCATTTTCCATTATATAAACTTAATTTATGACTGAATACACTTTTTAATTTTTTTTTTGTCTATTCAGCCATAGAACTTTTTCCTAAGTATTTAACGCTTTAGGAGTTGCTGTTGCTCATCGATTTTTTACTCTAACCTTAAAAATATTACAAACAATATTGCTAGACCTGCATGGAAAATCACAAAGATACTGGAGTTAAAATTCACATTACTTTATAAAAGTCCTTGGCTTACATCACATTTTGGAATTTGTACAAAACATTTCTGACTCCCTAGTTTTTACCCATTTGAAAATCACAAAACATATACTGTGAAAGTACTATTGTTCGTGGGGTTCCAATTTTCATGGATTTCGTGGTTCGCTTCAACCACAAAATTAAGTTCCCAACGAAATGCGTTTTTTCCTAGAGATTTAATGCATAGAATTGGAAACCATGAATTTAAGTTCCCTCGAAATAGTGATATTTATGAAAACCACGAAAATTGATGTCCACGAATAAAAGTACTTCCACAGTACCAGGTATGTACCTCATCTTTTTCCTAGATCAAAGTCCAAAGGGATAATTTCATAACTCCTCGGTTATTTCCCTATTAGTTTTAAAGCAAAAAGCTGCATGTTAAATCACGGAAAAAGTCTAGATAAAGCTGTTTCCTGCATTATTCAAGTTTTATAATCTAAAGTTTTCTTCTAGTGCATAATGCTTTATGAAATACAAATATCAGGGTTTTATATAATTTCCAGGAAATACATTAAAAAACATTGACTTTTATGTTTAAAATATAAACATACAGAATTTTTGTTGATATGATGTAATGTATGTGAATCTTAATTATTACAAGTACATATAAATGTGTAAAAAAAATAATTATTTATTTTTATTTTTATCCTGAAATATAAAAATACATTTTTGGAATATATGTGTAACCAGATACATATAAATACAGAAATTGGAAACTCGACTATCACCCCATATTAATCAAAACAAACATGATACGGCCACATCAAAACTTCTTCAACTACTTTTAATTAAGTTGACATATTTCTAAACCTAAAAGTGAATTGTTTTCCTTAATTATTTTATAGTTGTGTTTCAAAAATTTGCATTAGAAATATTGATTAATAAAAAAGATATTGGCAAATAAAGCGGAGACTTCATGTGGAAATCTGACAACGAAGATCCTAATATGCCTTGTTTACTTTTGAAACTCCTCTTTTATTTTTCGTGATTACAACTTCCTAGTTATACAAACTGGAAAGTATTTTACCATGTTGGTTGTGTTTAATTAGTTTTATTATCATATTTGCATACATTATTGAGATATTAGAGATTTATGTTTGTGAAGTGGAAGTCATGGCGGCGTGTCAAGTTGCCAATCTCTTTAAATACATGTCTCTGGTGTAACACATATAAATTTTAAAAAAAGCATATGTGTACAAAAATAATTTTTATTTCATTTTTATGCTTAAATCATAAACATATATTTTGGGGACATATAGATTCTCCATCAAATAGTAGTTGTTTCTTTACTAGAGAAAGAATTTTTTCAACATGCAACAGCCTTAGCGAGCATGTTAATTCTAAATTTTACTGTGCAGGATGAAGAAATCTTTTTAATCAAGATCTAGCTGAATGAGAATATTTTTCTACCATGAAATTGTGTAAAACTTGAAAAATATAAAAGGGCGGGAAACTTCTCTCAGAAGTAAAGTAAAGGCCTGTTAGTTAAAAGTCACTGAGAATGGGATAAATTTATGGAACTAATACAAATTTGATTTTAGTAAATGATTACAAAAAAAATTTATTCTTAAACTTTTAACGTTTATTTTTCTGTATATTTTTAAAGGAACATTTATGAGTTTTATTTCTAGTGTAAATTAATAATTATTTTATATATTATTAAAATATCATCACATTATCTGGAAACATTTAAGTCATATATATGAATTTTATGTCTAGTATATGTGTACAAAAATAATTATTCATTTTCATTTTATTCTTAAAATATAAACAAATATTCATTCATGTAAATATTTATGTAATTTAAGTGTCAGACAACCTGGGTTTATTATCAAGAAAAAAAATCTCATCAAATTCACAGTTAGAATAATGAACTTCAAATAAAAACTACATTTCTTTGAAATTAACATCATTATTTTCACAAAATGTCCTGATTTTATCTTGTTTCATTTCCTGTGAGAAAAGAAAAAGATCAACTAATTTTCCTTTTGATCTCCTTAAATAATGACATTATAAACAGTTAACTATGTACACTTGAATTAATCCCTTTTAGCACCTTCCTTGTGTAGCCCTTAGGGAACAAAAGGACCATTGACCAATACAAAGGCAACACAGTGGGAAATCAACATAAGGGGGCGTGGCAGTTTGCAATGACAAGCTGTCAAAACAGACAAGTGTAAAATTACTTGAGCAAAAGTGTGAGATTTCTTGAGTATAAATTTTACTCTTACTTTGTAAGTTGGTATCAGAGACAAAAAAGTTCTCAGAGTGTAAAGAACAACATGTCTGACTTGAAAACAAATGATAAATTGAAATTTTTATTGATGTCTCAGGAAAAGATTGCAGTTCAGCTTAAATTGATAGGTAAATATAACTGTATGCTTATAACAATTTTCTAATGATGACAAAAATGCTTGAATTTATCTATGGTGTGGCATTTTATCAAATAATTTCAGGGTTCAAAATATTTTTTTTCTTCAATAGTATATTGTTTTTTTTTTAATTCTACTGTTTTCGTAATTTTAGATATGAATAAATAAAAAATCCTTTTTTGACAAAATTCTGACAAAATTTAATAAAAATAAAAAAATTACAAAAACTAAATTATTTTTCTTTCTAACAATCACATAGGTTTTTTTTTCATATGTATTCGTACTTGGTGAGCCTGACTTAATTATCACAACACATGTCAAAAATGACCAGAGGGATACTCTGAAATACCTTAATTTATCTAAAATATCAATTTTTATATTTGAACAAAAATACTTTTATTTTTTCACATAAAAAGTAAAATGAGGCAAATTCAAAGAAAAATTGATATTTTTTTCTATTACCATCCATGTTGTTTGTTATCATATCTCTGTGACCTTATCTTGGGCATATGTCAGTTCTTGCTACAAAACATTTTTTTTCTGCAATCATAGGACATTACTTGAGGCAATTATCTCCATTTGCATTATCTGTATAAACTGCAATGGAGGAGGACTAGACTTGTAGAGATCTTGTGCCTTACAAAAGATTTACATATTAAAATTATTCTGTCAAATAAAGAGTGACCTTTTCAAATAAAATGGTCAGTCTACAAAAGAAAATCTACAGAATAGCTACATATGTTTAGCTTCATCATCATGTATCAGAGATGGGCTTTACTTCCTTTCCTACAGAAAATACAAAATGTAAGAGGAGGGTCATATGAACTTTATATGTTATTCATTCAATTCTTAAACTTTTTTTTTCTTCTTTTTCAGAAATGAGAATCAGACAAACCGACAAAAGACTTTTTAAATCTATGATGGAGGATGATTTACTATTTCAAGTTCACAATCTTCAAAGGAAATCAGTATTAGAAGGTGTGGCTAAAATGTTGATCAAAACTAAAGAAGAAAACGATAAGAAAATAGCAGAAGTGTCTTCCATAGACAATGAAGCAGACAACACTTTGGACCAATCAATGAACACTTCATTTCTAGAAGATTCAAGTAACCAATCAGATTGGACTTCACATATGAATTTGAAAATGGACAAATATGCAGGACCAGTGACTCAATTATTTCTTTCAAGCAGAGGTGTTTGATGAAACTGAAACTTAGGTTTATTAGTGCTAACAACTGAATTACCCTAGTGCTTTCAAAACTTCAGTGTTAACAATAAATCAAAGTGCTGAAAATTCTGTCTTTCAAGTTATGCTATTTTGAAATTAACTTTTTTGCATTTCAAAGCTGTAATTTTCGTCATTAAACGATGCATAAAATTGTTCAAGACGGTTTTCTTTTAAGTATTGTACAAATATTTAGGAAATAATTCATAGAGACTCAAGTTTATCCTTGTTCTGCACTAGACTGGGCATTAATGTCTTATTATTCACACCACAATTGTTAACCATGGGAAAATAAACAACATAAATTGCCATCCTGGTGTAAAACAATGATATACTGGAGTCTCCTCGAATTATTTCG
Source organism: Modiolus philippinarum (assembly GCA_002080025.1). Taxonomy (NCBI): domain Eukaryota; kingdom Metazoa; phylum Mollusca; class Bivalvia; order Mytilida; family Modiolidae; genus Modiolus; species Modiolus philippinarum. Next base: position 11,360 of record MJUU01041305.1, read on the forward strand.
ATTCTAATTGGCACATTACCATACATCTTTGTAATGATGATACCTTTGGTTGTCTATAATTGTTGCCATATTTGGCTTTGCCAGTAAATAATTTACCTATAAGGCCACAAACAAAATTGTAGTTACTACATAAGAATCAGGAAGTTGTGTTCTGTGAACATGATGTCACCGTGCATGGTTGCATCACAATGACAAAATCCATCTTTTGTGGTGGGAATAAGTTTAAAAAAGTTTTGTCTTTGTCATGTGTTCTTATGTCTATCACTTTTTTACACCTCTTGTAATCAAAGCATTTTAAGCATGTCATATAAGAATTGTGGATAGACTAGAATTATTCGAGATTTTTGAATTCACACAATGGAATGCACCTTCCATAATTTCTCCCGTCTGGTGTCACCACTGCACTATCAGGTTTTGTTCTATGACGTTGTGATTCCGGGAAAATTCACACACAAGGATCAATTTTTGAGCATGTGTGAAATACCAGTTTTCCCATGATTTACCTGATAGTGCAGCAGCGACACCATCCGGGAAAAGCACGAAGGTGAAATCCATTATCTTCATTTCTTTTATTCTTTTCACTGCTTTAAATCTCATGATTTCTGCTAGAAATTAACTTTCCACAATGAAAACAAGTTGTTTATTAAATTTCTCACATCAAGTTAAATAAATTTTGCAAATTTATTTAACGAGATGTGAGAAATTTAATAATTAACGTGTTTAAGTTGAGGAAACTGTTTCTCTAATGACTGAATGGAAAACACAGAGGATTGTATTAATTATAGATGTGGTGGGAAAATTCAGAGACTTGTTTTCTCTCTAGAGTGGAGAACAAATGTTTCTGTACAGCACAGGAAATGTGAAAACTGGATAGAAAACTTTACTTCTATTGCATACCTATCCATCTCCTAAACCATACCATACAAAGGAGGGAGGGGCAATTCAAAGAAAACACTTTGCAATTTATAGCAAAACTTTGAGACAACGGTACTTGGATGGTCTTCATTCAAAACAGGTGTCTGGCAAGTTTGCTTTTATCCAAGATGGTTGCCAGTGGGGAACATAGTTGAACATTAGAACTTATTTAAACACATTTAAAGAATTTATTATCTAAAACACAAAGCCAGTTGGAACTAAACTTGGTACAATTGTCTTTGGAACAAAATTTGCACAATGCTCTTTATATAATTCCATTCAAAAAAGGTGGTCAGTAAGTCCACACTTAAATTTGAAATTGTCACCACCAGGGAATATAATATAACATTAGACCAATTGAAACATATTTAAAGGTCTTTTCCTCTGTTCTTGGTTACAATTGTCCTTGCCTGGCCCACTTTAAATATTAAATTTTTATCAAACATTGATGCCAGCAAGAAACATAGTTTATCATTGGACTTCTCCTTTGAATCTGCATAGCTTATAACCACACCAAGATACAATGGTAGAATGGGACAATGGTCTTAAGAAGGCCCTTTCAAAAAATAACATTAGGTCTGCAATTCATCAGTGATAGCCACAAGCAGATCATAGTAATGTTGGACATATATAACATGGAGGTCTGTCATATGGTTGAAATTTATTTGACTGTTAACGTCAGTCATGGTCAGGTGTGCAAAACAGGCTCTATAAAGCTTCTTGCTTTTCAAAATAGATAACTACTATATCTTCACATAACTTTTCACAAAAGCTGGTCATTCATATAATTAAAGCTCCATATTCTACACTTCATCTAACTAAAGGCATAGAAATACATGTAAACAAGGAAAGAAGAAGGAATCTGCATAATAAACTTAGTAGTAAGTCTTCCAGGGAAGACATGTGTCACCTCCATAATAACAAAATATTCTAAGTTTCGTCAAACAGGAAGTGGGCAAGCAAGAGATCTGAAACTCTATTACACGGTAAAGGTCTTCATACTGACAATTCATGCCAAATTGCAAAAAGCTCCAATACATAGTTCCTGACAAAAATGCGACACAAATTTTTGTGATGCCGACGAAGCCGATGTCGCCGATGAAGACGACGGATAGTGATCGCTATATGTCGCCACTGCGTGAATGCAGGCAACACAATAAGAACAAAACATTGACATGATAAGAACATGCAGGATAAGAACAAAACATTGACATGATAAGAACATGCAGGACAAGAACAGAACATTAACATGGAGGGAACATGCATGATAAGATTATAAGAACAAAACATTGACATGAGAAGAACAAAACACTGACATGGAAAGAATATGCAGGACAAGAACAAAACATTAACATGAGAAGAACAATACATTGACATGGAAAGAACATGCAGGACAAGAACAAAATAGTTACATGATAAGAACAAAATATTGACATGATAAGAACAAAATATTGACATGATAAGAACATGTAGGACAAGAACAAAATAGTGACATGATATCAACAAAATAGTGACATGATATCAACAAAATATTTACATGGAAAGAACATGCAGGACAAGAATAGAACAGTGACATGATAAGAACAAAATATTGACATGGAAAGAACATGCAGGACAAGAACAAAACAGTGACATGATATCAACAAAATAGTGACATGATATCAACAAAATATTTACATGGAAAGAATATGCAGGACAAGAACAAAATAGCGACATGATAAGAACAAAATATTGACATGAATAGAACATGTAGGACAAGAACAGAACAGTGAAATGATATCAACAAAATATTGACATGGAAAGAACATGCAGGACAAGAACAAAATAGTGACATGATAAGAACAAAATATTGACATGGAAAAGGACATGCAGGACAGGAACAAAACAGTCACATAATAAGAACAAAATACTGACATGGAAAGAATATGCAGGACAAGAACAAAACAGTGACATGATAAGAACAAAATACTGACATGGAAAGAACATGCAAAACAAGAACAAAATACTGACATGGAAAGAACATGCAAAACAAGAACAAAATACTAAAATGTAAATTTGTACATACCTTGTCATTTTTAGTTCTTTCAATTACAGCCACAACAGCTCTTATCAATTTCTCATTCCTCATCTGTGCTGCATTCCTGAAATGTAAAAATAATTGCTTTTTTACCAGTGAAATATTAATAGCTGAATTTTAACTGTAAGACTAGAGGATGACATATATACTCCATGCGCAAAGTTAAATCAACTTTTGATTTCTTAGTGATGGTATTTATGTCTGTAAGATATATGAAAAATTGCTAATGGACAAATCAAGTTTGATAACTGATTTGGCCGTAATAAAATAGTTCCAACATTCTCATCCGTTTTTTCTCAAAATTCTGGGCGGGCAGGGCAAATTCTATTATATATATATATATATATTTTTTTTTTATCAAATTTTGTAATAAATTCTACAATTTAGAAAGAATTTTACTCATATTGGCCAGAAAATCAATATTTTTTTTTTGAGCCGGGGATGCAAATCTAGGATATTTTTTATAATGGCCTTAATGAATATCAATAGTTAAGTTTAAAGTGGATTGATAGAGGGGTTCTTTGTTTCTCCCGTTAGAGTGCAACTTGTTGAAAATTGCCACAAAACTGCTGATAAAAGTGCCATAACTCCTGCATGAAAAATCAAAATAACTTTCATAAGTGTGAAGAAAACTGACCCAGGAATGTCAAATAGGAATGTGAAGTAAAAAAAATATACTAACTGAAAACTGGCAATTTAAGTCTAATAACTCTTGCTAGATCAAATCAGAATTTGTGCAACATAGTCTTCAAATCAAGAGACTATCATACCCAATAGCTCAACCCTGTGGTCCATCCAAAGGACAATCAAAGATTCTTTTAAAACTAGTGATGTCAACACTCAAAACATCTGAATTGATTGCAATTGATAGCAATTAGAATCAATCAGAATTGCAATCAATCACATGATGATTTCAAAACACTTGAATCCATAGCAATTTATACAAACTGTTCACACCAAAGCCGTAATCATATCCAATTGACTTGATCTCTTTGAGACCAATTTGAGACCAACTATTTTTATGAAACCAAATAATATTGATTACAACTGATCTATTTAAAGTACTGTGACGGTAGTCACTTTGTTAACGCTTTAATATGGGGTTTCAGTTAAGGTTAATGTTATTATTATCTATAGTTCCTTGAGTAAGTCTAACGAGTACGCCCAAGTAAATTCTTGCCAGGACACTTTCCTTTGGTTTTACGTGCCGGTTTCCCTGGCCAAGCCTGTTGCCCCTAGGAACTATAAATAAAGTCACTCACTGGGTCACCGGGACAGTAAAATGTTAGGATTTGAAATGAGCAGACGCTCAATCTTTGGCTACCATTACCGTTGTTAATACAGTAGAACTTCGATGGCTCGAACTATAATAACTCGAACAGCTTGGATGCCTCGAACAATTTTTGTGGTCCCTTTGTTCAAGATTAAACATAGTTCAACCTTGATATCTTGAACACCCCTCTGGCTCGACCTGTTTTCATTGGTCCCTTGGGTGTTATAGTCATCGAAGTTTGACTGTATTATCATATGTAACAAGTAAACATGGTCACCAAATTGTCTCATGTATTTCATGAGATGTACTTAGAATACAAATAAACATTTTGTTTATATATAGCATTAATCATTTCCAGTATCCTGGAATCCGTATTTTACAACGGAGTGACAAACGATCAAGAATCTCAATCTTGTTACAGTACAAACAGCAAAAACCAAAATCAATTCAAATACTGCAAGTGTGAATGGGGTCTAAGAATACTTAACCTTTCCATTAATTTGATGAGGTATTTCAGTGCTACTTCTTCTAATTCCTGGTGTTCTGGCTTCTGCAAATGCTTCTGTACAGATTTACAGACATCAAACTCATGTGCCCATTCACAAATCCTGAAAAAAAAAACATATTGTAACATATTGCCATGGTCTTGTTGAACAAAATAGACGAGTGACCAATATTGAAAGGAGAGGAATGGTACGACTCACCGAAGCTTCAAACCATTTTATCAAATCATATTACTAAATTTACAAGCCAAGAAATAAAATAGTAAACAGAAGTGAATACGTGACATACCTAGAAAGTGAAGGTGGATTGCAACTTTCTAATTAGTAAAGAAAAGCCTTGATGTTTTTGAAGAAATTTTCCAGGTTCTACACGTACTGTAAAAGCAGAAGGGTTTGTGGAAATTAAATTTCATTTATGTCATGGGTAAGAGTTATCAATGAAATTCAATCCCGATGAATTTAATTCCATAAATATTAATTACTATACATAGTATGAACGCCATGAAAATTCAGTCCACACAAAGTAGTTTTAAAGGTTAATTAAATCCATGTAATTTTATCAATATTTCATTAAACTCAATTTTTATTGGAGATGACAAACAACAAAGAATATCAGGAAATTCTAAGCACAATTATTTCTTTTATAGGTTTTTCAAACTTTCCCCAATTACTCAAGTTTGCTCAGCAGTTTTTGGTAAGAAATCCCAAAATAAGACATTTCCAAGTTCTGTGGTCAATAACTTAGATATCAAGTATGACAGACCAATTGAGGGTTTTACATAATACCTTCCATGGTATAAAAACAAACAGTAACTTATTTTAGAATTGAATGCATTATTTGGAAGTTCCATTAGGATATGAAAGTGTTGACAGAAGCACATTTTTAATGAAGTGTTGTTGCGGTTCATGCCTTTCAATTCCACCTTGGTATACAATCTGGTCATTGTTCACCTATCAAATTGGCAGAATTTTAATGAATATGGCTTCATGAAATAAACATGATTTGCTTTAATTCCTTATTCCAATGCAGAAACCTAACGTTATATCCTATAACGCATTTTCATTCATGACACACTTATAAGTTACTGAAATGGTCACCTGCAGAAACTAATTTAACATGACTTTGGTATTTACCAGTACTGTAAACCGGGAAATTTCCGCGGAGGCTTTATTTTCGCGTTTTTTCACGTTTGGAATGGTAGCGTGATAATAAAACGGGGCAAATATATTTGTCTATCATTGAAGTCAATGGTCAACAATTTCGTAGCGCGAATTCGAAACTGCATGAACTAAAATCCTGTCAATTTACCAATGAAATAAAGATGGCACATAAATTTCCCGGTTTACAGTATTTATATTCAAATGACCACTAAATTTTTACAAAAAAAGAATATGGCACTCCATGGTGGGTTGGGAGCAAGGGAGTGACCTTGATATAATTTTTGTCAAGAATACCTCTTTAGTGCACCCTAGGGTCCCTCTTGATCTTGCTTGAGGGTGTGAATATTGTTCACTTCTGGTTGAAGACCCTCAGGCAACATTAAGATGTAGACAGGAATAAAAGCCCTGTCCTTGATAAACTGGAGTTTTCTATGTATCATGTACATTCACTCCATATCCTTTCATTTTTTCTAATACAGATTGCCAAATTTTGATTTAAAAATCAAATTTGAGAAATGTTAACATTTGAACTAACTATACTTCTATAACCTAGTTCTCAACATTTAATTAGGCTACCGTACTCATTCTGTAAACTCTGTTAAAAACGATTATAGAAGTACATTTGAACATTTGAAATACAATGACTCAAACTGCAATAACTCAAACACCATGGATGACTGGACCCCTTAATCAAGTTTAAAAAAAGTCTGGCCTCGATAGCTCAAACACACCTCTACCTCAAACTGCTTTCACCATGAGTGTTTGAGACATCAAAGTTAGACTGTAACTTTGGTATTCAGCTATGTAAGTAAAAAATATATTTATTATGTAACAGGATAGATACATACTCCCTGGATGTGGAACAAAGTGACTTTAATGCCATGTAGATTTCTTTAAGGAGCTGAAAAAAAAAAAAAAAAATTAATGTTACAAATAATTGGAGGCTTCTTCATAAGACAATGGTGTAATTCAACTCTTAGAAAAATGCTTAGAAAAATGTGACAGATATAATTTCTGGAAGAACGGAGGGACGAACAGACAAGGTCCCTTCCTTATTTGCAGATGGGACATGAAATCAAGTGTTTTGTAAAACACTTGTACCCTTTGGGAACAGCTGAGAAGAAACCTTAAGCATAAAAAAATATACTTATATGTGTCTCCCAGATATTAATATAGTATTAATAAATGGGTTTTCCATAATGGCCCTGTTTTGTGTTCGAGGTATGTAATAATGGCCTGAGGATAGCTGTAATGGCAAGAGGCAACGCCGAGGGCCATTACAGCATCCGAAGGCCATTATTACAGACCAAGGACACATAACAGGGCAATTATGGAAATACCCATTTCTTAAAACTTTTATTTACCAGATTCATAGGATTAAATAGATTGATAAGTGAATGTAAATGTATATAAAATTTTCTGAAAATTCATTTTTTTACATGAAAAGTCGTTTGTGGGATCACATATCTGAAACAAAAAAGTTGCCATATAAGATTTTACCCTGCTTAAGGTAGTTCGACACTAATACACGGCCCATTTGATTGGTGCATTTGCGAAACACAAGTCGGATGCGGAATTGATTTGATTTTCAAACCGGAATATTCCTGTATTGGCCTATTCATTGTGACATCATAATAGATTGACATACACTTTCCCGCGAATTAGCTCCCCTTTCCCGAAAATATTGATTATTTCGTAATCTATATAAAGTATCTCTCTTAATCGAACGGTGACATATATATTTTTTCAGCGTAACAGATAGCTTAAGTGTATATCTCTGAAATATCAAAAAATTTTAAAAAATCTGTCTGATATTTATTTTATATGAAAGATAAATAATAAGCATGTGATCACAGTTCCCTATATATTCTTTGTAAATACATGTATTGCTGAAAAATACTGAATTTGGCCTGATTTTCAAAGCCAGATAACAGGAAAAGATGATCGATGACATATCATTTTTATTTTATTTTTTGAATATATAGGTCAAGACCTACAAAATATCTTAAAAGAAAAAAATTCTGTCTGAAATTTTTATTAGGATCGAACTACCTTAAGTACAAGAAACTTTATTTTAAAAAATCATGGAATTGTGTATATCTCCGAATCCTTAGTGATGAGATGAGTAAAATGAGAGGTCACAAGTAGGGTCAAATATCTGAAGTTTCTCCATACAGCTGTATTAAGATTTACCCCAATGGAAAAAAAAAAAAACCTTTTTGAAAAAATCAAGAAAAGATGTATATTTTCGGATCCCTTATGATGAGATGATTAAAATGAGTGGTCACAAGTAGGGTTAAATATTTGCAACAAAAAATATTCTCCATACAGCTGCATTTTGGTTTACCGCTGAAGTACAAAAAAATACCTTTTTCAGAAAAAAACAAGAAAAGATTTATATTTTCATATCTCTTATGATGAGATGATTAAAATGAGTGGTCACAATTTAGTAGGGTCAAATATTTGAAACAAAAAAAATTTATCCTCCATACAGCTGGATTAAGGTTTACCGCTGAAGTAAAAAAAATTCTTTTTAGAAAATCAAGAAAAGATGTGTATTTTTGGATCCCTTATGATGAGATGATTAAAATGAGTGGTCGCAAGTAGGGTCAAATATTTGAAACAAAAAAAAAAATTTTTCTCCATATAGCTGCATTAGGGTTTACCGCTGAAGTACAAAAAATTTTTTTTTTCAGAAAAGCAAGAAAAGATGTATATTTTCGGATTCCTTATAATGAGATGATTCAAATGAGTGGTCAAAAGTAGGGTCAAATATTTGAAACAAAAAAAAATTATTCTCCATACAACTGCATTAGGGTTTACCGCTGAAGTACAAAAAGAAATATGGTCTATTTCATGAACATAAAACTACATCGGGTAAAATTGATAAAAGTAAATAGTGGTATGAACTGAAAGCAGTTTCTTTAAATCTCAGTAATAAACTTCTGTGTCACGTGATCAATAATGGCCCCGTAATAATGCCCTGTTTTCTTCACTGTAATGGCCCTGTTTTGGATCTCGTAATAACCGGCTGTGAAAATTTCTCTCTGATAATAAATAGGCATTTTCTATCATATTGTATTAAGCTGGTTAATAATCTGTACTTATAAATTCTGACATCACTGAATGGTCTAATCATAAAACTGTGATTCTGAAATATAAATGCTTAATTACTTAACATTCAAAAGATACATGTACATCTGTGTGAATTTTTTTTTTAAATATGTCAAAGTCAAAGTTATAAGGTCAAATCTTATAGTACAACAGAAAGGTCTTATAACAAGGTCAAATATTTTGACACAAGTTGAAAGGGTTTTATACAAGAAATACAAATGTGAAATATGAGAGCCCTATTACTTACCATACAAAAGATTTACCCAGTGTTAATGTCAGTAGCAGCAGGTCACATGCCAAGGTCATGTTAGCCAGGTATAATATTCTGCTACCATTATAAAGGCCTTACCAAAAGGAATACCCAATCATGTGATATATGAAAGCCCTGATTACTTACCATACAAAAGATTTACCTAGTGTTAATGTTGGCACTAACAAGTCACAGGCTTAGGTCAAGGTCACCAAGTCTAAAATTCTGTTATTTTTTTTCAGATCTTACCAAAAGGAATACAAATGTGATCCATGAAAGCCCTTGCACTTACCATTCAGATAAACTTCAACAAACGTAAAGGGAGACCAGAAAAATGATGCAATCATCGATTTTCAGATGCATAAAAAAAATTTGTACATGTATGTAATATGACTTACATTATTTCTCTCAGAGACATCCAGCAGTTGACATAAGATTTCTATGTTTCTCCTATTGCCAAACACAGACAGAAAACTATAAAGCAAAATAAAATTATGTTTCTTTTAATTTTACATGATATAAACTGTTTTTTATCAATTCCCTATATAAATTTTTTCTTCAGTAAAAAAAATGCCCAAGCACAGCCTAATGTATATATATCAATTAAGCAGCTCAATGAGTAACAACTCCTCCAACCGTAGCAGATATATAACATATAATAAATCATAACTCAAATAGTATAATAAAATCGATAAATCATGGTGTTATAGAGAAATACACGTAAATCTTAACTGGGCAGAAGTCACATAATGCATAAAATTAGTGTCAGGATGACTC
>MJUU01041305.1:21559-34357 GCA_002080025.1 Modiolus philippinarum
TTGTGACCAAGTAAATAATACAAAAATACACCTTATTTACAGGATCCCATAGGATCTAATCAAGGTTCATCAATTATTCCCTTGTCTATAAGGGAGTCTCATTCAATTTCCTCCAAGAGTTTCTTTAAGGTGACATATCTTGGTGAGCTATATTGGATCTGTCTTTTCTTTACCTGTTTCATGTCTTTGATGACATGATTCATGATGCATACTCCATTTATGGTATGATCAATATACAAAGTGGATCAATATACATTTTTCTTTTCTGTGTGGTACTAATGTGATGCAGGGACTATACATATATTGTCCTTGTGTAATGTCTTTGCTATTTGTGTTTTTCATTGTCTTTGGAGTATTTTTTTTACTTATGGTTTTGTTCTCTCTTACTTTTATATACTTTACTATATTTTAATATTTATTCATAAAATCTGAAAAATTAACGACGGAGTATGGATGAGCATACAAAATAAATACATAAATTAAATACCCTCCCTCCCTCACCATTTTTTTGAAAGTCATTATCTGAGAACCAAATAATTAATTTTACATGGCCTTATCACTAATTTCGTATGTAAACTTAACAACAAAAACCCCCCAAAAAACAAAAACTAGAGGCTCAGATACTCAGCCTGAATTGCTCACCTGACAAAATGCTTACAACAGGTGATAAAAGTGATATTTATCTCATAGGATCCTATATTAAATATGTGCTGGAGGTCTTGTTATTTATCAGATCAAAACAAAATAAGCAATCTTAGTTTGACTGAATTTGCTTCAATAATTTCAGCACAAGTGATGAAAAAGATGTTTTCATATTGGGGTACCATTTTAAAACAAGTTCCATGCTGGGAGCCATTTTTTTTTCGGATCCAAACAAAATGAGCAGTCTTTGTAAAGGACCTTCCGTAAATCATTTCTGTAAAGTTTGGTTTAATTTTCTTCAATAATTTCAAAGCAGATTTGGTTGAATTTGCTTTAGTGGTTTCAGAGGAGAAGATGAAAATGTGATTTTCCCATAGGGCCAATGTTAAACTATTTTCCGTGCTGGCGGCTATGTTTTTCGTCGAATCGGAATAAAATAAGCAATCTTTGTAAAGGACCTTTAGTACATCATTCCTGTAAAGTTTGGTTGAATTTGCTTCAGCAGTTTCAGAGGAGTTCATGCAAATGTGATTTTTCCCATAGGGTCCTATGTTAAACCTAATTTCCGCGCTGGTGGCCATTTTTTTTTTTATCGAATCGGAACGAAATGAGCAACCTTTGTAAAGGATCTTACATACGTCATTCCTGTAAAGTTTAGTTGAATCTGATTCAGTGGTTTTAGAGGAGAAGATGAAAATGTGAATTACCTATAGGGCCATTGTTAAACTATGTTACGTGCTGGGGGCCATGTTTTTTGTCGAATCAGAATAAAATGAGCTTTATATTTAAAGGATCTTTAGTACATCATTCCTGTAAAGTTTGGTTGAATTTGCTTCAGCAGTTTCAGAGGAGTTGCTGAAAATGTGATTTTTCCCATAGGGTCCAATGTTAAAACTAAGTTCTGCGCTGGCGGCCATGTTTTTTATCAGATCGGAAAAAAATGAGCTATCTTTGTAAAGCACCTTCCATACATCATTCCTGTAAAGTTTGGTTGAATTTGCTTCAGCAGTTTCAGAGGAGTTGCTGAAAATGTGATTTTTCCCATAGGGTCCTATGTTAAAACTAAGTTCTGCGCTGGCGGCCATGTTTTTTATCGAATCGGAAAAAAAAAAGAGCTATATTTGTAAAGCACCTTCCATACATCATTCCTGTAAAGATTGGTTGAATTTGCTTCAGTGCTTTCAGAGGAGAAGTTGAAAATGTGAATTTCCCATAGGGCCAATGATAAACTATATTCCCTGATGGCAGCCATGTTTTTTGTTGAATCGGAATAAAATGAGCTACATTTGAAAAGGACCTTTAGTACATCATTCCTGTAAAGTTTGGTTGAATTTGCTTCAGCAGTTTCAGAGGAGTTGCTGAAAATGTGATTTTTCCCATAGGGTCCTATGTTAAACCTAAGTTCCGTACTTGCGGCCATGTTTTTTATTGGATTGGAAAAAAATGAGCTATCTTTGTAAAGCACCTTCCATACATCATTCCTGTAAAGTTTGGTTGAATTTGCTTCAGTGGTTTCAGAGGAGAAGATAAAAATGTGAATTTCCCATAGGGCCAATGTTAAACTATGTTCTGTGCTGGCAGCCATGTTTTTTGTCGAATCGAAATAAAATGAGCTATCTTTGTAAAGGACCTTTAGAACATCATTCCTGTAAAGTTTGGTTGAATTTGCTTCATCAGTTTCAGAGGAGTTGCTGAAAATGTGATTTTTCCTATAGGGATATGTTTAACCTAAGTTCCGCCCTGGCGGCCATGTTTTTTATCAGATCGGAACAAAATGAGCTATATTTGTAAAGCACCTTCCATACATCATTCCTGTAAAGATTGTTTGAATTTGCTTCAGTGCTTTCAGAGGAGAAGATGAAAATGTGAATTTCCCATAGGGCCAATGTTAAACTATGTTCTGTGCTGGCAGCCATGTTTTTTGTCGAATCGAAATAAAATGAGCTATCTTTGTAAAGGACCTTTAGAACATCATTCCTGTAAAGTTTGGTTGAATTTGCTTCAGTAGTTTCAGAGGAGTTGATGCAAATGTGATTTTTCCCATAGGGTCCTATGTTAAACCTAAGTTCCGCGCTGGCGGCCATTTTTTTTTATCGAATCGGAACGAAATGAGCAATCTTTGTAAAGGATCTTACATACATCATTCCTGTAAAGTTTAGTTGAATCTGATTCAGTGGTTTTAGAGGAGAAGATGAAAATGTGAATTACCTATAGGGCCATTGTTAAACTATGTTACGTGCTAGGGGCCATGTTTTTTGTCGAATCAGAATAAAATGAGCTATATATTTAAAGGACCTTTAGTACATCATTCCTGTAAAGTTTGGTTGAATCATACCTGTCAACCTCCAATGACCCAAAATCTGGTCATGACCTGCATTGGATGGTAAAAAATCTGGTCATAACGCGTGACAAACTTTTTTATCCCAATTATTCTATTATAAATGTGCGACAGACTTTTTTCAACCCAGTTTATTTACTTATAGAGCAATTTATTTGCATACTGTAATACTCACTTACTACCTACTTATAAACAACAGACATGATAATTAAATTTCATGTCTATTGAATACCTTTGGCTTTGCTTCACCTTTTCTGATTAAGATTTTTACTTTGACCAAAACTGGGCATAATGTGTCAATTTTTAATTCTAATCTAAAATCGCTTTTAATTATGACCTAAAATCGCTTTTAGTTCTGACCTAAAATCGTTGTTGATCATTGTAACTATCAGTAGAGTTGACTGTCTGAATTACTAGGTCGCTTGATTTTACCAAACGCCCCAATCAAACTTTTATTTCCACCGAAATCACTTGTAAAGCTTTTCCGTTTTGTGGGGTTGTCGACGACATTGCTGGTCCAGAAATCGATCTTTTCCATTGAGACGAAGACATTCCCAGTACACTCAATGCATGCAGTTATCTTAAATACGGCTCCTAAAACTCCATAACGGCTTAATTATAACAATAGGAGACAGTTTTTCAAACCGATGAAGAAAAAAAAACACAAACCGGAAATGTAAATACGAACATTAAGACACAAAACCTTACTTGAAATCAAATCCGGGTGAACACGGGTGACGACTTTGATTCTCGGGTTATTAAACAACCCGATCAGGTTACTGCATTTCATCGAGTGACGAGTGAAAATATCGGGTCTGACCCGCAGAAATCAGGTGAGTTGACAGGTATGTTGAATTTGCTTCATCAGTTTCAGAGGAGTTGCTGAAAATGTGATTTTTCCTATAGGGTCCTATGTTTAACCTAAGTTCCGTGCTGGCGGCCATGTTTTTTATCGGATCTGAACAAAATGAGCTATATTTGTAAAGCACCTTCCATACATCATTCCTGTAAAGTTTGGTTGAATTTGCTTCAGTGCTTTCAGAGCAGAAGTTGAAAATGTGAATTTCCCATAGGGCCAATGTTAAACTATATTCCGTGATGGCAGCCATGTTTTTTGTTGAATCAGAATAAAATGAGCTATCTTTGAAAAGGACCTTTAGTACATCATTCCTGTAAAGTTTGGTTGAATTTGCTTCAGCAGTTTCAGAGGAGTTGCTGAAAATGTGATTTTTCCCATAGGGTCCTATGTTTAACCTAAGTTCCGTGCTGGCGGCCATGTTTTTTTATTGGATCGGAACAAAATGAGCTATATTTGAAAAGCACCTTCCATACATCATTCCTGTAAAGATTGGTTGAATTTGCTTCAGTGCTTTCAGAGCAGAAGTTGAAAATGTGAATTTCCCATAGGGCCAATGTTAAACTATATTCCGTGATGGCAGCCATGTTTTTTGTTGAATCAGAATAAAATGGGCTATCTTTGAAAAGGACCTTTAGTACATCATTCCTGTAAAGTTTGGTTGAATTTGCTTCAGCAGTTTCAGAGGAGTTGCTGAAAATGTGATTTTTCCCATAGGGTCCTATGTTAAACCTAAGTTCAGCACTGGCGGCCATGTTTTTTAAAGGATCAAAATGAAATGAGCAATCTTTGTGAAGGACCTTCCATACATCATTCCTTTAAAGTTTGGTTGAATTTGCTTCAGTGGTTTCAGTGGAAAATGTCAAAAACTAATGGACGGACGGACGACGGACACGAAGTGATGGTAATAGCTCACACTGATGACCCTTTGGGTCAGGTGAGCTAAAAACAAAAAATTTTCTTATACAGAAATCCACGACGCCTGACAGATCAAATAAAATGTTCAGTTCAGAGGATATGAAATAAATAAATTAGAAAACCAGAGGCTCAGAGACTGGGCCTATATCGCTCATCTGACAAAATGCCTGTATGCAATGCATGACCAAAAAGGATGTTTTTTACCAATGGGGTCAAATGTTTAGCTATGTTCTCCATTAGCATCCACGTTTTTTGTCTGATCCTATTGAAATGAATAATTTTTGCAAAGGATCTTCTTAACATATAGCTAAATTTGCTTGATTAGTTTCAGAGATGATGATTAAAAGGACGGTTATCTCATACCTGGCTCAAATGTTAAACTATGTTCTGCGCTGGAAGCCATATTTTTTATCCGATCGAAATGAAATGAGCAATTTTTGTAAATACCTTATGTACATCATTCCTGTAAAGATTGGTTGAATTTGCTTCAGTGGTATCAGAGGAGAAAATGAAAATGTGATTTTCCCATGGGGTCAAATGTTGAACTACAATGTATGTGTTGTGCTGGGGGCCAAGTTTTTTGGCGTATCGGAAAAATTTCGGTAATCTAAGTAAAGGACCTTCCATACATCACTCCTCTCAAGTGTGGTTCAATTTACTTCAGTAGCTTCAGAGGAGTTATCCAATATATGCTTTTTCCCATAAGGTCCAATGTTAAACTATGCCCCGTGCTGGCGGCAATTCTTTTTGGCGGATCAGCAAAATTTTGGCAAACTAAGTAAAAAACCTTCCATACATCATTCCTCCAAAAGTTGGTTCAATTTGCTTCAGTAACCTAAGAGGAGATAGCAAATACATGCTTTTCCCAAAGGGTCCTATGTAAAACTATGTTCTGCGCTGGCGACTATGTTTTTTAGCAGATCGGAAAAATTTCAGTAATCTAAGTAAAGGACCTTCCATACATTATTCCTGTAAAGTTTGGTTCAATTTGCTTCAGTAGCTTCAAAGGAGACAGCAAATATATGCTTTTCCCATAAGGTCCCATGTTAAACTACTTTCTGTTTTTTTTGCTGATCAGAAAAATTTTGGTAATCTAAGTAAAGGACCTTCCATACGTTTGATTCAATATGCTTCAGTAGTTTCAGAGGAGATAGCAAATATATGCTTTTCCCATAGGGTCCCATATGTTAAACTATGTTCTGTGCTGGCGGCCATGTTTTTTAGGCGATTGGAAAAATTTCAGCAATCTATGTAAAGGACCTTCCATACATTATTCCTGTAAAGTTTGGTTCAATTTGCCTCAGTAGCTTCAGAGGAGATAGCAAATATATGCCTTTCCCATAGGGTCCCATGTTAAACTATCTCCTGCGCTGACGGCCATGTTATTTAGGCGATTGGAAAAATTTCAGCAATCTATGTAATGGACCTTCCATACATGATTCCTATAAAGTTTGGTTCAGTTTTGTTCTGTTGTTTCAGAAGAGATAGCCAAAATTGTGCATTTTCCCATAGAGTCCAATGTTAAAACTATGTTCTGCCCTGGTGGCCATGTTTTTTGAATCTTTATGAAGGACCTATCATACATCATTCCTGTGAAGTTTGGTTAAAATTGGCCCAGTGGTTTCAGAGGAGATAGTCAAAATGTGTAAAGTTTACGGACGACGACGACGGATGACGGACGACGGAAGCCAAGTGATGGCAAAAGCTCACATGACCTTTGGCCAGGTGAGCTAAAAATACGATGCTCAAATCAATTCTTACTTGTGAGAAATCTCCAAAAATTTGTCGATCGCCACTACTGCTTGTTCCTGTATATCTGGTCTGCAATTCTGAAACATATTTAATAAATGATTACAAATTTTGAACATTGTCACAGTTACCTAATTTTGCCTGGATACTGATCTACCATCAAAAATGCATGCAAATGCAAGAATGCATGCAAGATCTGTTGTAGCTACCCTATACAACAAGATCAGAACTCATCCATAATCTTTAATACAAGTTGATCAAGCAGGAAATGAAAGAACATCATTAGCAAAGGCAGCCATAATTTATATACATGTAATTAAAATGACAACAAAATCACAAACAATTATACTCATGTGCTGCTGATCCTCTCTGCAAAGTTTCTTTAAACTTTGTCCAACTTTTTTGTAAATAAAATTGTGTATGACACTGAATATACATGTCAATCCTTGGCTATGCTTCCACATGTCTCAGCAGACAAAGTGAACTAAAACCAACTTTAAATGTCTGAAACATGCTGATTAATAAAGTATAACTGCATTCCTAAGAAGTTTTTTTTTAAAGGTGTAGAACACTTTAAATCTGTCCAACCTGCATATAAAACTCATGTTAGCCAATAAAGGAACAAGCAGATTATTTGTTAAGATTTGGCACTAGTGTTTGCAAAATAAAACATAACTGAACTATTTTTGATGAGTTAAATCTTACCTGTTCTAGACATTTACTGACACCAACTTCACAAGATTTCTCAATAATCTCTTCACACAACCTAAAATTCAAATAAAAATGTTTTTAAAAAGGATGATAAAAAACAACGGCAGTAGAATACCGAAGGAACAAAGGGAGTGATGATTACAAAAATCGAAGTCCAAAGACATGGCAAAAACAGCAACAGAGAAAAACAAAGACAAAACAAGGACGTGAGACAGCCACAATAGACAGAAATAAAAAAACGACATTGGAGAAACTGTGCCAATCAACCAAATCTATCACAAAATTTGGAAGGAAAATAATATGAGCTATCACACATCTGTATTGCTTACTAAATAGATCCGTCAATAAAAATACATACTGAACAAATGGTTATTTTGATATGTCTCAAATTTGTCCAGTTCTTTCACAAGACAACGGATAGTGATCCCTATGTGTAGACCCTGCACGTCACACAAAAATTGTTTTTATTTCATTTTTGTGGGTTGAAATTTTCAAAATTGTTTATCATTTATTGTACAAAGTATTGTAAATTTTATGCCGCAGTAATTTTAGTGACATCAGAATAATCATGAAACTAGAGAATGTGTCTATAAGACACGGATGCCCCACCAATAAATTTATCGCACCGATTTACAGAAGTCAATCATTCATAAAATTAGTTCCCCATTACAGACTTGTGATGAAATGCAAAATTTAACCATTCATTCAACCATAAAATGTAGGTCATGGACACCCAATTGTTGGTGAATTGCGCAGATCTCTTTTAGATGAATCTTACAGTGAAATATCATGATGCTACAATACATAGTACATGTAGTTGAGAAATATACTTAAACGCAAAACTTAACCAAAGTCACTGAAGCATAAAATATAGGTCAAAGCCACCTAATCGTCAATAATTTGGATAGTACTCATCAAGGCCATTAATTTGATGAAACATCATTGTACTATAATGTGTAGTTGTTGAGAAATGGACTTTAATGCAAAACTTAACTGAAGTCAATGAAATGTAAAATGTAGGTCAAAACCACCTAATTGTCAATGATTTGGGTAGTACTCATCACTGCAATTAATTTGATGAAATGTCATTGTCTTATAATGTGTAGTCATTGAGAAATGAACTTAAATGCGAAATTTAACAAAGTCACTGAAGTGTAAAATGTAGGTCAAAGTCACCTTATTGTCAATGATTTGGGTAGTACTCATCAAGGCAATTAATTTGATGAAACATCATTGTCCTATAATGTGTAGTTGTTGAGAAATGGACTTAAACACAAATCTTAACCAGAGTCACTCAAGCATGAAATGTAGGTCAAAGAGTCAAACTACCCAGTGAACTCTGTAGTACTATCAAATATCTACCTAATGGCATACTATTATTGTTCTACCTCTTACAATTTCTGAGAAATGTACTTAAACGCAAAACTTAACCGGACGTAAGGACGGACAAGGGTAACACTATATGCCCCTTCCACATTCGTGGGTGGGGCATAAAAAATAAAACCAAGTACTGCTAAAATAACCACTTAGACTATGTGTGTAAGCAGTCACATACTGAAACAAAGTATCTTCTTCCTTGCAAGTTATTAGTTTATTGCATGATTACTGTAATGTTCTGTAAAGATGCTACAAAACAACAGGAAAATGGATTTAAACCCTCCCCTGGTGGTTTAATGGTATACCTGGAGTTGTCCCAATGAGCATTTTCAAAAGTAAGCACATATGTGTGATATCATTACTGTCATTTATTCCCAATAGTAAGAATTTAATCTCACAAAATAAGGCTGTACATATGTAGAACAATGGTACCTGTAAGTTTTTTTTGACACAAATACGGTACTGTAAACCGGGAAATTTTCGCACTGTCTTTATTTCATGATAAATTGACAGGATTTTAGTTTGCGCAGTTTTGAATTCGCACTGCAAAATTGTTGAAAATTGACTACAATAATAGACAAAGATATTCGCAACATTTTATTCCAAAATGCGAAAATTTCCCGGTTTACAGTACTTCAAACAAATAAGGAATGTCATTATCTTAAAATGTCATGTTATGATGCAAAAATTTTTCAAATTGCAAAATTATGGGGAAATTCTCTGGGACAAGTGGAGGGACTTACAGAACCATTGGCAGTGTCTTACCTTTTGTTTTTTGCTGCACAGAACAAGCTTTCCAACATCCACTGATGTGATTCAGCATTAGAAATTCTACCAATCAGTTTGATTATTGATGCCAAAGCTTTGTAACCAACCAATTCAAGTGGTGCACTACAAAGGAAAAAAATCATACTGAAAATTGATTATATAGATAGAAAACCTTGCATAGGACTAAACTTTTGACAATAGAACCAAAGTGAAAACCATTTTCACTTTAATGTAGTTTTTTAATCACTCTATATACGTACCGGTATATCCATAAAAAATAAAATATTAATTCTCATTTCATCTGGAAGACAGTGCACTGCATGATTTCCCTGTGTTTATAACCACAGGTTTTATTTTTATTCACATGGATCCATACAAATATTTAACATTTCACAATAGCAAATGATTCTCATAGTTTTGCAACTTTTGTGACATTATATAAATTACTTGATGTTCCACTATAACTGGGAAATTTGGGAGCTTAAATGCATTTCCAGGGAAGAGGTCAGATTTAATAGACAGACCCTGAACAAGGAGACAATAGTCAAGTACAGGATGCATAGGTGTTAACCTATAAGAAGGACTATGTGGGAGATCTCCCTAATAACAGCTTGTGTTTGTGGGAGATTTTGTGTGACGACCTTAAACACATATTTTTGTAATTTTCGTTGTGATAAAAAGATATCTTTAAAAGAAAATTGAATAATTAGGAAATACAATTACAAGATTAATTAGCTAAAACAACATAATTAACTGCTTTGGGTGGCTTCTATTGTCATATTGTGTTAAAACAATTGTTTTCAGTATATATAAAGTAGTATTTTGTATTAAAATAACAAATTTTTTCTTCAAATATTGTGATATTTTGCAAATGTGGGAGATTGTGGGAGAAATTTCCTCTTTGTGGGAGATTTTGGTCTCCCACGAGGGAGAACATTCTCAAGTGGGAGATTTGATGAGTTAGTGGGAGTCTCCCTCGCAATGTGGGAGGGTTAACAGGTATGCAGGATGTCTATGAGACATACTGAATGCTGACCAAAAAAAGATTTCGCCAGTATCTAGACCTCTAATAAAGTATCTGTAAGCACTGGCATTCGAAGAGTTTCAACCCATGAAACTGAAACCATGTTATCTGTTACTTCACCGTTTTCATTGTATTGGCAGTCTATAATTTTGATATTAAAGGTTTTTTTAATCTACAGGAATCAGATAAACAAGAGGCTCTCAAGAGCCTGTATCGCTCAGCTGGGTCATGGCTGACACAATAAGTCAAAATAATCACAACATTTAAGGTTCTCATTTTCAAATTTGTTTATTGACTCTTTAAGGTTATCATTTTGAAGTTTGCTGATTTTATATGATCCAAAATTAAACTATGTTCCCCACTGGCAGCTATTTTTGATGGGGCATAGACCAACTGTCACCTTTCTTGAAGAAGACCATGTAAGGATCATTGTGCCTCACTTTGGTTCCAATTGGCATAGTATTTTCAGAGGATATCTTTAAATGATTTCCCATGGGATCCAACGTTAAACAATGTTCGCCGCTGACTGCCATCATAGATGCTATGCGGATATGCTAGACACATTTTATGAAGGGGACCAAGTAAGGACCATTGTGACTAAGCATGATTCCAATTGGCCATGTACTTTCAGCGGAGAAGATCTTTGAATATGTTTCCCTATTGGGTCCAAAGTTAAAAGCACGTTCCCTCCTGGCGGCCATCTAGGATATGATGTGGACTTGCTGAACATATTTTTTATAAGGGGTCACCTAAGGACCATTGTGACTAAGTTTGGTTCCAATTGGCCCAGTATTTTCAGAGGAGAAGATTTTTGCAATATTGTCCAATTTTGGACAAAGTTCCCCGCTGGCGGCCACCTTGGATGACGTGCAGACTTGCCGGACACAATTTTTAAAGGGGACCACCGAAGGACTATTGTGACCAAGTTTGGTTCCAATTGGCGCAGTGGTTTCAGAGAAGATCTTTGAATGCTTTCCCAAAGGGTCCAATGTTAAACTGCGTTCCCTGCTGGCGGCCATCTTGGATATGATACAAACTTGCCAGACATTTTTTAAAAGGGGCCACCTAAGGACCATTGTGCCCAAGTTTGGTTCGTTTGAATGAAAAGGTTACCAAGAGATCACCATGGCGTAGCCATGCAGGTCAGTTATAGAGTAATGCAAGCTTCAGAGTTTAAATGCTACTTCAATATCTGTGATAGATATTTGCATGGTGGTCAAACAATTCTTACAACTTGACACAATATACAACTATATACAATTATTATTAAATTGTGAAATAAGTATACCGGTAGTTTATAAAAGCATTTTTGCAAAAAAAATGTAAAAATTTGTACAAATATACTTTTTTGCTCTTGATTATGTAACAAATAATTATTTTTAATAAAGTGGTAGCAGGAAATTTCTCTAAAACTTAAAAGAGAAAAGTAAACCAAAGAAGATTTGAAAACAGAATTTAAAGGGAAATAACCTATAACCATATGGCATTGAATTTGTTTTTTTTGTTGAAGAGTCAATAACTACAACACAGGCAGTTGGATTTTCTTCAAAATTTCAGAGTATGTAGATCTTGATATGCTGATTTTCTTCAAAATTGCAGGGGAGATAGATCTCATCATTCTGAACAATTTTACACCGTCAGATTTTTGATATCTGCAAAGGTTTTTGGGTTATTTGCCAAAAACAGCAATTTACCCCTATGTTGTATTTTTAGTAACAGTGGCCATGTTGTTTGGTCCTCAGACTAACCGAACACATTTTTTAAACTATATACCCTGGTGATGACCCAGGCCAAGTTTGGATTAAATTGGCCCAGTGGTTTCAGAGGAGAAGATTTTTGAAAAAAAGTTTAAGACGGACGGACGGACGGACGGACAACGGACGATGGACGCAAGTGATGGCAAAAGCTCACACTGGCATAGCCAGATGAGCTAAAAATCAAATTCTATTTTTACCTCATCAAGGTTAACTCACATACCAAATATCTAATCTATATCTCAAACTGTCATCATAAAAAGTCTGGAAAACTGGATGGTGCAATGGTGGAATGATCAACAAGGATAAAACTATCAGAAGATACATATGGAATATGGGACATTTTTCTTTTGATACAGACTTAATCATGGCCAGTATCAATTGAGCCTGTAAGGGCGAGCTTGATGCTTTACACTGTGATAAAGTGCCTACCAAAACAAAATGGCATATATTTCTTTTATTGGTAATTCGCAAATTAATACTAAAAGTGTGAGCAGTCGCAAACGACAGCTAATCCCCTTACCCGCTGTCAAGAAATACATGTAACCAGAAGTGGGAGCAGTCGCAAACGACAGCTAATCCCCTCACCCACTGTCAAGAAATAATAACCCTTATATAATCTAAATATGAATGAATGTCTAAGGAACATCCACTGAACATA
>MJUU01041306.1:0-20316 GCA_002080025.1 Modiolus philippinarum
GTCAGTCCCTCCCTCTTTTCCTCTTTTCTTTCAGAGAGGGAGGGATGGACATTTCATATGAAACAGAATAGAGGAAGGGACTGACATTTTTTTGTGAAGCAAGTATTACTGGTCTGCCTCCGGAGACAGCACGTTTGTTCCGTTGAGTTGTTGTCTTTCGTATCTAAAAATTCTTCAGCTATCTCTAAAGAAACCTCTGCATATATCATAATGTATGTGATGCCTGTGTTACACTGCGCCATGACCATGAAGACCTTACTACGAACTGCAACATTTTAAGGTCGTCGAGAGGTCGTGGTACATTCGGCAAAATTTTGAAATTTCTACGATGTAACCACGACTAAACTACGATCATATCACGAACTGACTACGAAATCATTACGACTTAGCGACGACTTCCCTACGACCATAAAGTCCTTACTGCGACCTTTCTACGACTATCCCGACTGCACGACGACTTTACTACGCTACCATCACGACAAAACCACGATTCTATCATGACGTTACTAGATCTTACTACGATTCTACGACGATGTCATCACAATCTCGACCACAGTTGATATAGATACTATGCAATATACAAATTATATATTTTCCTGAACTTTCACCGTTTGCAACAACATTCAAATAGTCAAAACCTATGATAGGGCGTGGTAGGGGAGAGGCATTTCAAAGGCATCTTACAGTAAAAGCCCACATAATGATCGCGATGTAAATAATGGAAGTTTTGTTTCTGATACCTATTAAAGACAATAATGGACGAGCCCACTTATGGGCAAGTCTATTCATGGAGAAGATATTTGAAGTTTCAGAAACAAAAACTTCTATCATTCTTTTTACCAGAAATTAACTACATCATTTTAAAATCGGGAAATTGATTAGTTAAAAAAATGTACGATCTTAACGGTTTTTGTAGATGTATATTTCTTTATTTACATTGATGCAGTAATTGACAAAGTAGGAGTGTCCTAAAATACTTTTTATCAATATTTTTTCGCATTCGGGCAGTGAAAATATTTGCCTCACGAGATCAGAGAAAACTCATACTAATTATTGATAAACTGTATTCTTTGTTTTCGTAATAGTACACGGAAATGATAAATCAAACTTTATTTAAAATGCCCTTTTATGCCCTGAACAGAAACCAAATTGCATTAAAAATGCATTAAACTTATGCTTGAAGTATGGCAGATGGTTGCTTGGTGAAGGAAACTATGGACGATGGTAGCTTGGTCAATGAGGTTGATATATTGCTTATAACGAACCCCTGCAAAAAGTTCTTAGTTTCGTATCCAAATTTTCACAGTCGATTGATCATAGCAATTCCGACAGCTGCAGTGTTTTGCAAGTCGATATTTTATCCTCATTAAGGTGAGATTATTGCATGATCTCGGGAAAGCAGTGATAAAGTCATTGTGAACTCGTACTTTGGTCTTATATATCGTAGTTCAATCGTGATATGATCGTGACAGAAACGCAGAACAGTCGTAGTAGAATCGGAACGGTCGTAATGAGATCGTAGTAGAATCGGAATGGTCGTAATGAGATCGTTGTAGCATCGTACTGTGATCGCAGTTCAGACTTTTCAATTGGAATCCCACGATCCCATTTCGATACTACGACCTTTCCACGACCAAATTTGACCACGACTGTACTACGATTTTTTAGCATGTTCAAAGTTGTTCCACGACCATCACGACCATGAGGACCTTTCTACGATCCTACTACGACCTTACTGCGACGGTCCCGATTGCACCACGATCCTAATTTTTTCTCAGTCGTAGTGCGATCGTGGACAATTGTGATGTGGGTATTAGCGACAGAAATTTACATGAATCATGAAAACGAAGAACTGTCTGCTTCGGCTAAAGTCAGCAAATAGAACTAAATACTAATAGTTAAATCTCGGTCGGAGATGATGATATTTTCCGAGTTCGGGGAAACATGTGATATTTTCGTTGCTACGCAAAAATATCACATGTTGCTAGGGGAGTGCGGAACAAAAAAAATATTGCAAAATACCACATGCAGAGGAACCAATGAAATGACTGGATTTTATCAGCAATTTGCATAAACTATAATAATATCAAATACTCAAACTATTTAAACTGTTTCAGCATTATAGAATTAATGAAATGGTACAAAAGAAATATATAGGTCCGTGCGCTTTTAACGGAGATAGAAGATATTCAAAATTTGGCGGGAAATTGATTTCTCTGGATGTTCTCTTTATTTAGCACGAGTGCACTTTAACTTATGTGTTGAACACGGTTGAAAGTATGCCAATCTGTGCGAATCCAATCTGTGGTATAAAATAACTAAATACCGAGGCCACTGTGAATTCACTTTCTGCATATGCGCATTTCGACAACTCTTGTCTCTTCAGTGCAGATAAATCTAAACGTTTGGAAGACCATTTACTCAAAAATATTTAAAAACTGATAGAGAACAAATAACCAATATGATCTAAATGTAAAGCCAAATATATGGTATATGTATAAATTACCTGCACTTATACTGAATCAGAGATTTGCGATAATCAGGAAGCAGCTAGGCTTTCAATTTGCACAACAAATATCATTGCACAATGTGTTTTGTAACCCTCCGACAAAACAATCACAAAAAAAACATATTGTGAAAAATTCTTTTGCAGCGGAAACTGTTAAATGTAAGTACATTTGACTCGAAAAAAGTGATATTTGGGCACAAAGGGTAAGAATGAAATTGGTCACGTCTTTTTCAATCCATTTAAGGGACACTTCAGAAACTATGACGAAAAAAACCTGCTAACTACGCGGGCTTAACATCAACAATTTCATTCATAATTTTTGCTCTTTCATTCATAATTTAGTTTTACCTAATTGCGTCGGGTAACATAATCTTTTTATTAATAGTATGTAATCAGGTCTATTTTTTAGTCTAAAAGCTTGGAAGTTATATCAAGAATTTTATGAAAACTTGTCAGGTGACTTAATTTGACCCACAGAAGACATTCATAATATCAAAAGTGGGGTATGTGTGTAAAATTATTTAAGCCATTGAACTGGAGAAAACCAGAGGAGTTCCGAAATCTGACACAAATTCAAAAAAGTGATGAGCCACCTAAAGGTGTATTTGTTCGTGTGAGAATTAACCGGATATGTGCCCTGCATGTGGTCGGTTGTATGCTTCTTTCATTGTTGTAAACATATTTTATTAACTAAATCACATACAACATTCTTATTATACAATACACATTACAAAGACATTTTGACATAGTTAAAAGGAGTCCGGAAACCATAGCTGAAGCTTTGATGGAAATCCGTTTCCAAAACAAAATTAATTTAGAGAGTCAAGATCTCAAAGTAATATATTTTCATAATCTATAGATAAGAGAAAAAATATGTCTGAACCAGGTGGATGGTAGTGTATGAAGGTGAAATCAAGTGAACAATAAATACTCAAATTGCAAAATAGAATAAAAAATTGCTTCTTTCGTTCCATCGTTCCATTTGTAGGGCAACGGGTGATAGTGTTTACAAGAGTACTTTGCTTGATGTTTTATGTTTACGTTTCCGCATCATTTACCAAAAGGAAAGATACATGGATGTAGTTTAAAATGTTGTCTACCATTTATAATTTTATTATTTTTTTTCTATTTTTTTTATTTATTTAGTTTTTGCTCTATTAATAAAACAAAGCAGTACATTATGGGACGACCGGTAGATTTTAAATAGTTGAGGTTTAGCGAATTTTGTCTTGCAAAATTTCTTTATTTCAAATCAATCTCTTACATTAAAAACACATAAAAGTATAAATTCGGCGCTGTTTGTACCAAAAAGTACTGAAGAGTACTTGACCGATCTCATCTTGTCTGAAAATTACTAAATTAGTCTGATTAAGACTGAAATGTACTGAACGAGTCTCGACTGGTCTTTACTTCTACTGAAATAGTTTAGACCTGTCTCGACCAGTCTGGATCTGTACTGAAATAGTTTCGACCTGTCTCGACCAGTCTGAACTTGTACTTGAAAAGTCTGAACCTGTCTTGACTAGTTTGTTTTAGTAATAAATAACTAAGAACCGAAGTTACTGTAAATTTAAATTCTGCATATGCGCATTTCGACAACTTATGTCTCTTCAGTGCAGATAAAATCTAAACGTTTGGAAGGCCATCAACTCAAAGATTTTTAAAAACTGATAGGCGAACAAATAACCAAAATTGTCTAAATGTAAAGCCAAAATCAGCTAAGGACAGAGCTTTGCATGAGGGAGATACTCCTTAGTTTTCAACAAAATTTACAAAAATTTAGATATTGTAAGGTTCCAAATAGAATCGGCTTTCGGGTCAGCACCGAAGTACTGACTACTGGGCTGGTGAATACCCTCGGGGACTAACAGTCCACCAGCAGTGGCATCGACCAAGTTGTAACAAATAACTAAGTACCGAAGTTACTGTAAATTTAAATTCTGCATAATAAACGAGTCTCGACCTGTCTGGACCAGACTAAAAGTTGTACTGAAAGTCTTGATCAAGAAATTTCTTTGATATCTACTTTCAATTAAAGTAAATTGATTTATGGAGGTGAACTCTTTATCTATTGATTGCAAAATGTTCATCAATACTGTTCATTATCAGCTAGCGTTGCCAAATAAGAAACATAAAATATGGTATTACTGTATAGCAGTTTTATACTACCTTTATTAGCGCAAACACATTAACAACAAACATACAAAAAAGCAGAAAAAAACAAAAAGAACAATTAACTGTCATGCGACAAATATAAGAGGTCAAGGACATATGATTTAACCTCTGTTCAATAATTTTTGTTTATTGATCTTATATTACTTTTTACAAAGGGTTCTCATGAGCTCACCTGGCTATGGCAGGTTGAGCTTTTGCCATCACTTGACGTCCATCCGTCCGTCGTTAGCTCACTTTCAAAAATCTTCTCCTCTTAAACCACTTAGTTAGATGGAACCAAATTTCAACTGAATCATCACTAGGGTATCTAGTTTCAAATTTATTATTATCTATACCTAAGGTCAAACAGCATGGCGGCCGTTACTAAAAAATAGCATAGGGATTGATTGCAGCTTTTTGCAAATAACTCGAAAAACCGTTACAGATATCAAAAATCTGACACGAATTAAAAATGTTCAGCATATCCAGATCTACCCATATGCACATTTTTAAGAAAACCAAAATACCCATACAGGAGTTATTGCCCTTTATTGGTCCGAATTTTGCGGTTTTATACCTTTTGTCTTGCATTTCAAAAACAGTTCGAGAAAGAGGTCAAATTTAAATCGCACAAATGTTCAGCATGCCAAGGACTGTAATTTATTGAACATTGTCTAATTGTCCAATGCCTGACCAGATGGCCGCCAGTGGGGGAACTTAGATTACCATTTGACCCCATGGTAAAACGTTTTCTGAGATCTCATCCTGAAAAATTATTAGGCCAAGCGGAAGCAACCTTGGTCAAAAAGTTTTTAATTTGCCCCTTTCAAAAAATGTCGTGCAAGTGTGTATACCATTCAAGACGGACACCAGCGGGGAACATAATTTAACATTGGACCATAAGGAAAATCATTCACAGATCTTCTTTTCTGAAACAACAAAGCCAATTTTATTCAAACTTGTTCACAATAGTCCTTTGGTGATCCCCTTTATATATCAAAGACTATTAACATACTTGAAAAGGAAGCCCTTTATTAGTTTAGGTTATTTGGACTGTCTATATCAGCAATGGCCCAGGTGAGCATTACAGGCTCCTGAAATTAATATTATCACAATTATAAAACATCAATTTTACTTTAAAGTATGTCCCATAAGACCATTCACGAAACATGCTGTGAATGGCCGAAATTGCTATTTAAGGTAATATTCACATATTTTATATAAAAACCAAATTTTACCTGAGGTCATTTGCCATTCACCTGTGATATAATTTTTAATTGAAAGTGCAACTGATTGTGGAATTCCACTCAGACTCAGTTTGCAATTGCAGTAATAAACAATTTATAGAATATATATGAAACAAATATTTGAAATAAATTTATGATCTACCTAAATAATTCAATGTGTTAATTTTACATTGATTCTCCTTTTTATAAGATTATACAATGTACGTACATTGTATATGTAATGTAATTTTGACTTTTTAGTCGGTGTATATGCTTCCTATTTTCCCTTTTATTACATTATATGCAGATATAAATAAGAAAATATGTGTTCGATACATTATTTGGAGAAAGGAATAATTTTCCCCCAACTCGGACAAGGAAATCCATTGGTTTTGCGGTGCAAGATTTTTCTGTCTTACACAGGGGGTGTAAGAGAAGCTACACGCATATATTCCCGCCAGTTTTTTATATCACTACAATAAACACAGCTTGCTCCCCATAAATAGAAAAGAATGTAATTAAAAGTGTTAAATAGTATATTGACTATCTTAGAACGACAAAATTTGAATTAAATCATATCATAAATGCCCAAATCGTTGGCACCGAAATAACCCCGGACTCGGCCGCGTGCTACATGCTTTATGACGTCGTGAAAAGGGAAGTAATTAACTAAGGTCAACAATGGCGTTTCGACGGTGATTTGTTTCATTTTTTTTTTTGAATGCTGAGGGGGAGAAAAATAATCAAACACCAATGTGAGGGTCGGACAAAAAAATCTCAGACATCCTAGGGTAAGATTTCTGGCGTCTCGGACTCAGCAAGCATCGTCTAAGTACTTGAAATCTTACCCTTACCCTTGTGTGTCTGAGATTTTTCTGTCTGACCATCGCCCTGGTGTTAGATTCTTATAATTATTATTTAAAAAACAATATCTAGATGATTTCTATTATTAGAATACAACTCTTGGATCTTTTTATGTTTTGAACATTTCTGAATTTATTCATCTAAATGGGTTTTGAATAACATTTCTTGTTATTATTATTATGATTATAATTATTGTTAATTTTCTCTTGATTTTGATTGCTGATCACATGTTATGTTACTTTATTTATTCTTTATGCAGGTCAAGACTTTTTCAATACTAATTCAGACTGGCCAAGTTCAGAATGCCAAGATTCCTTCATTATGAAATCAGACTTGTCGAGACTTTGCAGTATAGGATCAAACAATTATTTCCAAGTTCTTCGCACTTATCGTCATATCAAATATCAGAATATGTAACATTTAAAAACATATTTTTCAAATTTGCAATTTCTGTTCTGATTATTATTCAAGTTCATGATCGTAAAAATCACATGCACTTGGTAAATAACATTCTCAGCAGGTTAGATCTTACAAAAACATGCTGGAATCTTGAACGGTCCTACTGCATGTATTAGCATGATAAACAATATAGTGTATACAAATTCGAAATAAGTCAACTTGCAATGTACCATAGTTGTGTTGAAATCTCTTTTATAAAGTGTGAACTTATCTGTACATAACCTATAGACAGAATTAAATGTGTTTGATTGGCCCATCTGATATTTATTGTTTGACCAATCATATGCACTTAATTCCGTCTATAGGTTATGAACAGAAAACCTCACACTTTGTCAAAAATGATGTCCTAAAATTAATCGTTGAAACAAAAGATGCTAAATGACGACAGACAAACATACTCGTCCAGTGATTGAAATAACAGATGCGAAGTGATAACTGACAAACGAACCCACCCATTAATTAAAAAAGATTATAATCATCCAATAGCTGCATCATACAACTGTGAGCCTTTTTGTTAAAAATGAAACCAATGTTTTATATCAATACATATTTTTAATATTGAAATTTAAAGAATATTTCCAGAATAATGACACTGCAAACTTTTACGATTGTAAATCGATATCAAATGAATAAATCGATATCAGTACATCGAAAACACATTTCACAAAATTCAAAGAGCACAAAAACTCTAATTTTCTAACTGAGTATTAAAGTTGAATACACATTCATGAAATATGCTTTCCATTGACTCTTGCTTTACGTCTTGTTTAATCTCATCTGAATTTGTTTCACATTTCACTTTTTTTGGACTTCCCACATGAGGCTCTAAAATATTTGAAATATCTTTCAACATGTCTGTTGGTGGCCTCTTTTACTTGTGTACACTTTCAACGGATCGATGGCCAGTCCGGGCCATTATTTCCTGTTCAGGGAGACCAGCCTGATACAAGGTTGTTGCGTAAGTTCTCTTGCCTGAATGATTGGTGTAATAGCCTTCTTATCCACAATAAGCACACATCTGTTTTCATATTAGTCCCCAATTTATTCACTCCAACTGGCTGAACCGCAAATGTTTTCTCTTTCCCCGGTCTTCTGTAGAAAGCATCACCTCCTAACTTGCAAAGTGTTTCCGAATACTGTCGGTATACTCCAAATAACTTTTCATTTTTACAGTAATGTCTAATGTTTTAAGGAGTGATGGTTAAGACGACCTGAAAAATATTCTACAAGTTTGGTTTTTAAATACATATATCTAAATAATATATAAAACTACCGTAGTTACAATGTGTACATTTCTGCTCTTTTTGGGCACCCTAATTAGGTAATTAAATACCTTGTATGTTATATCTTGCATCATCAATAAACACAATCTATATAGGTGTACACTTTCGTCTTATCAGTTTGTGCAAATGAGCTGTTTTCTTATTACTCCTTCACATTTTCATTGGAAGGTTAAATATGTCAATTAATTGCGAGATTTCCCTATGTTCGATCACAGCGCAAAAATGTTTATCTCTGAACATTTACAACACACATTACAGCAAATTCAAGTTACAAATATATTAACAGTACATTGTTTTAGTTTTTGAAAACAAGAAGGCATCTATCATTAATATATCATTCAGGTATTAAGAATTATGTTAAAACTTGCCTTTGCAGGTTTTATTGGATCTACCGTTAAAGGTTATGTTTGGTTCATTCTGGTCATTCCCACAACTATTTGGTCCACTGATAATTGGCGATGTTCATCCTCACCACGTAGGCCAAAAAGTTTACTATTATAAAAGAACATGGTGTTCAAAATATATTCAGAACTAGTGTCACCTAAAAGTCCTCTCTCCCATAGCAGATTTTCAGTATCAGCCTCAATCGGCTCTGCCTGTTTTGTCGTGGTACCAATTCCCTGTTTTGTCAGTACACTCATTCGGGCACTTAACGCCCGACTAAAATCGTAGACAACAGAATTTTTCTCACCAAAAAATTGTAATGAACAACAGAATTTTTCTCACCAAAAATTGTAATGAACAACAGAATTTTTCTCACCAAAAAATTGTAATGAGCACCACGTTCGAAAAGAAATCTCAGTAATCCTACAAACAACATGTACAAAGTCTTTGAAGGGTATGGTTTCCGGTCCTTGCGCCTTGCTTCTAAAGCAAACTTGCTGAACGAATTATTTATATCAACAGGAGTAAAGGCCTCTAAATCCGGAATTGCACAACCAATTGCCATCATCCTTGCTCCACGCCAATCGTTAAAGGTAGACACACTCCAGTTTGTGTTTTTTCTTGTATTTTTACTTTCATTGGTCCTAACCAAATCCTGTATATCTGCGTCTTTAATGAAGGAATATCTCGCCTTATACTCGCCGGTACTTGTGGTGGCCTTTGTCAGCGTTATCAGCAGTTATTTCACCCTGAGTAAGCTAAAAATTTCCCTCCGTGCCTGGCATAGAATCCATCTCTTCATCCACCTCATATCGGTCCAGCAATTGAGATGGTGTAATGTCATCCAATTGCAAAGACATTTCATGGTCATTTTGGATATCTATACATATTTTGGACAGTGTTACGTCATCAATTGATTCATCCCAATGTCCATCTACATTCTTTCAGAAAATCAACGTCCATCTTGCTTGTTAGGAAATCGTTTACTGGTTTTAAAACTAGTTTTAGAAAACAATTCATACAGCATTACAAGATGATGACAGATTTAAGTTCTATAGTAATTACACCCAACATATTTGTAAAATTTTTAGGTTTATTGTACTTGAAAATATCAGATACAATATTGGCTGGTTATCTCCCAATAGCTGAAAAGTTAACTTTGGTACATGTCATTTACCATATTGAAAATGATTGGTTATATGCAGACACTCATAGGGAGAGGGCTAAATACACTCGAAAGCAGAGCTTTCTCGTGTATTTACTCCCTCCCCTTTGGGTATCTATACATAACCAAACATTTTCAATATGGTAACTAAAACATAACATTTGAAATTAGTTATATTGGTTATAAGAACATTTCAGAAAAGGATTCGCATTTGATTTTTAATGCAACTTTGTATTGAGCCACGATTGACGTGAACTTACATTTTAAAGGTTCAAGTCCGCACATTATTTGTTAAAAGGTCGCATATATTTTTATAACTATTTCCATAAATGTTTTTTTCAGTTTGAGGAAATTCCAAAAATAAGGTCACACGGAATTTCAATACTATTGGTTCAAGCAACAATTTGTCATATAAATATATTGTAAAAGGGTATACATTGTTCTCCAAGATGAAAGTTTGAGGTGAATATCATCTAAATAATTGAAGCATACATATGTACAAAACGTAAACAGTATAGACCTTTTATTTACTGTTGACTTACCGTTTCTGTCGTCATCTGAAAATATCAATGTATACGTTCACAAATAGGAAAATTGTTGTGACGAAAGGTGTGTTATTTCATCAAGCACTCATTTTATACATGTTACTGGTAATTTCTACATATAATCTGTGATGTGAATTTGTGCATAGCAGGTGATATCTATTCACACTTAGATTTCTGTAAGTGCATATTGTCCAATCAAAATAAACAAATTAAGTCTCTGCACATCTACAGTTCTATGTTTTTACACCTGAGCATACAAAGCAAAAAAAAAGCAAGCCCATCAAACTTTTGGTCTACATGCTCAAGGAATACACTCTTATCGTTTTAATCAAATTATAATCTATATTATCAGGTATGTAATACAAATTAATTTCAATGGTTTTGAGATTTTTTTTCATTGGCTATTTCAAAATTGAAAGTCAAGCCTTAATACTTCGGTACTTATCACGCAAAGATACGTACAGTACATTTAAAAACATTCACTTTAAATTGCTCTTCAAAAAAAAATACAAATCAATAATCTTAAGCATGACATTTTGAATTAATATTTTGGAAGTGTAGTGATCATGCACATGAGTTGGAGAAATTCTACCACTTCTAAATGTAGTGCATTTGATATTATATTTACCCGCATATAATATCTTGGATGAAACTTTTGTATTAATCTTATTGATTCAGATGGAAGATTCCATATAAACCACCGAAAGAAAAAAATGTTTTGTTGAAGATGTATCATAATACATGAACCATTTACATGTACCTGAGTTTTGGCAGGATATCCACTGTGATCCGGAGTTTCGGTGTCTTCCGGTTTGATCTACAATAGAAATATAAAATTCTGAATTATCGAAATGGTGCTACATGTGCGAGACAATAAAACATATCAAAATTCATGGATCTTTCAAAAAAACTATTGAGGGAAGTCCCAAACACCATAATTTCTTAATACTTTTACCGGTTTTTTATTCTTAATACCTTCGGTTAAGATCTTAAATTGGGATAATAACAAAATTACCGAACAGAGTTTTTAAGAGCCAAAATCGATGTGACAAAAAGACAAATAATGCGGAAACCATCGTAAAAAATTGTCGACAGCAATGGTCCTGACTTGTTTCATGCATTTCAAATGAAATGCAGGGTTAAACCGGTTTTATGGCATGCCAAACCTTCCCTTCCATTTTGGTATTGTCCAGTAGCAACTCAACAGCAATCTCTATTGAAAGGTCGTAAACAGATGAACTAAAATTACAAGAATGATTTTATATTTCACTTAATGACAACTTATTGGCATCCGGGGGACATTTTTCATGATACTTATTTATCATAAATATGACTAAGATTATGTCTTTTCCTGTCATATCAAAATTTTCAAACTTATAATGTCAAGTTCCGAGAAAAAAAACATGAAAAAGGAAGCCTTTTCATGTCGCGATCATATCTATAGTGTTTTCAGTGGTTTTTGGGATGTTCAACTACTTTGTTCTGCAACTTACAATAGCTCTCTGTGTATAATGAAAATACAAATTTAGCATGATGCCAATCTGCATGTCTAACTATCTTTTTCAAGTACTGGAACATAATTAGAGTCCTGAATTGTAACTGAAGATATATGACCGAAAAGAAGTTAGATATACTGAAACAAAATTTTGTACTTTTTGCATAAGCTAACATGTTAGCTCTCTAATATCCAAGTCAAATACACTAATTTTACTAACGAATCCCTAATAATGATCGATTTGTAGTCATTGGCTGAGTTTGCATTGAAGTCTTCGACATCCGTAAATTACTCGTGGACAAAAACGAGTCGAGTCGCGTAAGCTGATGAATTTTTTTTTGACTTGCAAAAAATTTCTTCCCTAATGTCTATGTATTATTATCAATTATTTTATTCGTAAAGAGATTGTATTCTTAGCAATATTCGCAAGTAATCGATTACCTATCGCAAAATACTTGTTGAGCAATATGCAAACATTTTATTGTTTTTCTAGTTTAAATATTGTTTTACAATTCGTTTACGAGAAATGCCAAGTATTTTACGGTTTTAGAATTCAGCACGATTTCACCATATGAGAATACCTTACCAGTACGTTGAGATGGCATTTCAGATAAGTGCCAGTGTTAACGATTTGATAATAGAATTATTTTAATGAGCATCCACTCCAATCCGTGTCAATAATCCCAGCCCCTAAACACGGGATCGAATATTTATTTGAAGCATGAATAATTAGGCTGCTTATTCTATAATTTATATGATGAAATGTTGCCAGCATAGAAAATTATTGCCATGTGTAAAACACTCATAACTCCATTTTAAATATTCGTATATATGGTAGGTTTACACTGCCGATCTAAGCAATTAGACCAAACTAGATCTATGAATATTCATGAATATTCATCGATCGGGACACTGATCTTGAATGCTCGTGTTCGGTCTACTAACCAAATCGGGGCGATCTTACTAACTCTTCTGAAATCGTCATGTCAAAAAATATCGTGAAGAGATCGTGGGCATTTTATGTCGATAACAGGTCGGGAATCAATCGGGGTCTGATCGAGTTAGTCGTGAAGAGGTCGACAAGAAATCGGCCTAGATCGAGTTTCAAACTTTTAGCAGAACATGCCGTTTTCTACGCGACTATAACTCATTCGCTTCTCGATTTATGCCGAGACATTTCCAGATCAACTCGATTAGTACTCGACTTGTACTGGACCAACACGGTTCTTTCTTTTTTCTCTATACAAGACCTTCCCGACCATAACCCGATTTTTTCCCGACCTGTATCCGACTTTTACTAGACCATTCAAAACCTTTACTCGATTTAACACGACAGCATGTCATCTATTCACAATAGCACAACATGAAGCTTTCAAGAGCCTCGGTGTTTCACTAGGGCCTTACTTCAGTTTTTAAAGGGGTTATCCAATGTCTATTGTGATCAAGTTTGACTGATGACCATCTTTGATATATATGATTAGAATCTGACGGATACTACTAGTATCTCAAGTGGGGACAAGCCAAGGACTATTGATTTCAATTTTGGCGAATTGGCAAAACATTTTCAGAGTAGAAGATCTTTGAATGGATATCCTCGGAGGATCGAATGTCAAATTATGTTCTCTGTTGTCGTCCAGCTTTGATTGCGTGCAGACAAGAAAGATACTATTTTGAAAGGGAACACTCAAGGACTATTTTGACCAATTTTTGCTAAAATTGGTCCTGTGAATTCAGAGAAGATCCTTCGGGTGCAATGCTAAACTTTGTGTCCCTTTTAGCTGTCATCTTGTATTATCTGTCAGACGTTATTTTGAAAAAGGACTATTCATGGGCAATCGTAACAAGTTTGGTCTAATAGGCTTAGGGGTTTCTGAGGTAACGTTTAAATGAGATTTCTCAGAAGATCCAATTTAAAACTAAATATTCCAAGTTGGCGGTTATATTGAATTAGAAGCGGTTATGACTTTTTTTTTACATTGAACCAACCAAAATCAGTCGTGACTCGGTGGTCTCTGGGGAGAAGATATTCAAATGAAGAGTTCATGGACAACGGACACAAAATAATGGCAAAAAAAACTTGGCTACATCAGAATTGTAGAAAAGAATATCAGATTTTACATGACTTGATGAGTGCCCTGTGTTTGTCTATATGTTGTAGTTGTCCACTAGCTTAAGACACTAGTGCTTTTGTCGGGCAAAGGATGACAGTGATTGTAAGAGCACTTTGCCAGTTTAATTGATGTTTGTTGACAATCCCGCACCCATGACCAAGAAAGACATGGATGAGGCGTTGCTCGACAATTAGCAAAGAATTCCGCTTAAACCGGTGCTAGGGGCCGTCTTGAACTTACTATGAGGTATGAGCAAAGCTCATTGTTGAAGGCCTCATGGTGACTTCAAGATGAAGAACAACAATAAAAGCGTTGTTCCTTTGCTTGTTTTTTACCATGTATTTGTAGAGACTTTGTCTCATGTGCATTTACTCCATATCCTTTTATTCACCATTTACGACTGGAGTTTGTCTCTCCTGCAGTGTGGAGTCCGTAAAACGATTCCCAGTGCGAGAGGTGTATGCTCTCTATATTTTTCAGTTATAGTGTACTTGTGCATGAGAGAATTTCTCATATGGATATACTATTGATACTTTAAAATTTTGGCAATTATTTTGGTAATTTTCGAAATGTAATCCAGACCACCTGTTTTAAGTGCCCATATCTCACTGTTTTATAACGCCAAGTTTTCTTACATTCGACTTGATGAGTGCCCTGTGTTTGTCTATATGTTGTAGTTGTCCACTAGCTTAAGACACTAGTGCTTTTGTCGGGCAAAGGATGACAGTGATTGTAAGAGCACTTTGCCAGTTTAATTGATGTTTGTTGACAATCCCGCACCCATGACCAAGAAAGACATGGATGTAGCGTTGCTCGACAATTAGCAAAGAATTCCGCTTAAACCGGTGCTAGGGGCCGTCTTGAATTTACTATGAGGTATGAGCAAAGCTCATTGTTGAAGGCCTCATGGTGACTTCAAGATGAAGAACAACAATAAAAGCGTTGTTCCTTTGCTTGTTTTTTACCATGTATTTGTAGAGACTTTGTCTCATGTGCATTTACTCCATATCCTTTTATTCACCATGCTACTAATAGGATTAAAGGATGACGTGCAGATGGCTTAAATTCAATGGACCAGTTATGGTGAAAGAATTTGAAATTGAATCCACGATGTACCAAATATACACACTCCAGAAGTAGATTCACAAATACATAAATTCAAGAATAAACTATTGTTTCTTCCAAGCATGTTGGTGCTCCTATCACAAGATATGATTCAAGCTAAACGACGTAAGAAAAATAAAGTTTGGAACATTTGTTAAATGTACTAGAAGATAAATAAAATTCTGTAAGATTTGCACTGGACGAATGGTGTACCCAACGGGCAACCACTTGTTATTTTCACTTTCTAAATGTCGGATTTTTCCTACAGAATGCCGGTTTAAAGCTTTGCACGGAAAATACTGTAAATTTAGTCACCATCAATATCAAATGATGATATGTCTTCTGTTTTTTTTACGTATCAGATTAGTCCTACATGTAATGGTGTGATAGGAAAATCACACAGTCGCATTCTGACGCATGACGAGGAGGATGACCTGCTAGTATGTTAAAGCAACATTCATTCCTCTATAATAATGACTTTGAACCATTTGCTATCGCCTAACCCAAGTTACGCTCCTTTTGTGTCAGATCTGTCTTTTTTGCTACTCTAGATCTATCACAGCTATCATACATTCTTTGAAGCATCAGCCAAATGGACCACAAATTTTGCTGCTCTACCACCATGCTTAACTGTTTCCTGAATTTAACATTTTATCCACATATATACAAACGTACCAACAAGACAAAACTCGAGTACACTCGACAATTTCACGATCTTCTTACGACGAGTTCTAGTTAATTAAACACAAATCGGATTATGATCTGGCTCAATCTGACAAAGTATGGTTGGTCGAAAAAGAGTCGAGCGTACGTCGTACATATATCGTGAAGAGATCGAGAATGGTGTTAGTCGTGTTCAATCGGGTAAAGGTCGAGTGGACGTCGTGAGCTAGCTCGACCAATGAATTTTATGACGTTGATCGAGATCAAATAGCATGGTCGAGTTTATCGAGTTGATCTGATCGGCAGTGTAAACCTAGCATAAAGTCTCGCTTGTTATCGTAAATATTTTGTTGATCATTCTTTATAGCTAGTATCAAGTATCACTAAAATTAATTCGTTAAAAAGTAGAGGCATTTGTTTATTCTTTGTATTTTTTTTTTTGTTAACACATTCCATCATGAATCGTGATCATGTAAATATGTTTTTTTTAATGGAAGATTTTTGAATTCTAAATATCAATATTTCAAAAAAACTTTTCACCCAAACATGCAAAATGAGCTGATTTAACCCTAGGAAACAAGGGCAGTAGAATACCGAAGGAAAAAAGGAGTGAAAATTACAAAAATCGAAGTCCAAAGACACGGCCAAAACGAGAACACAGAAAACAATGACGTTAGACACAGAAAACAATGACGTTAGACACAGAAAACAATGACGTTAGACAGATACAAAGCACAGAAATAGAAATTACAACATTCAAAACAGGGGCACTCACAGTGTGAACTCCAGTGAAACTGAGAGTGACATCAGGTGCTCCGGAAGGGTAAGCATGTCCTGCTCAGTTAACAGCACCCGTCACACTGTGAGTGATTAAATCCGGAAAAATGTCAAAGTCGGTAGTCAAATCCGGGAAGACGTGAATCTAGGTGAAATGTCCACTTTCATTTTGGATACTGACACATCATATCTTTCAATGATGTTATGGTGACGGCCATATAATTTCTTGGGGATGAAATTAACACAGGTTGAACAAATCCCTGACTAAGCAGCTTTTGGGACAGTGTTTTTGCTCTGTTCAAAAAATCACTGTACAAACTACACGCTCGACAATAACGAATCAACTGTGAAATGTACACTCCATAGGCTGGAGGGGGTAGGTATATTGCTGCTTAGAAAGGGAAAGTTCACAAATGGGAAATTAAAATCATCACGCTTGTCATATAGCTTAGATTTCAAACGTCCATCTTCGTCAATATAATATAAAAGATCTAGGTACGAAGCCGAAGTAGGTGTTTCAGTTGTTTCTTTAATTTCAAGCTCATTGGGATAGATCTGATGTAAATACTCCTTAGATTTAGGATTATTAAGAAAAAGTACATCGTCTATGTAGCGGAAGCTGAAATTAAAGGACTGGTCTAAATGTTTTTGTTTACTTTGAATAAGCCCTTGTAAAAACTTGGCCTCGTACGAGTAAAGGAAAAGGTCGGCTAAAAGCGGCGCACAGTTTGTTCCCATAGGAATCCCTATTGTCTGTTGGAAAACACGACCTCCGAATTCGACAAAAATATTGTCGATCAAAAATTCTAACATTTTGATTACGTCAGTCTCAGTGTACTTCTTGTTTGAATCAGTGTGGTTCTTAACAAAGTATGTCTTGTCTTTCCCTATAACTAAATAAGTGTATCTGCGTTCTCCATGTTTTGTGCAGAAACATTGATGTAGTAAATCTGCAATTACCATGATTACTGTTTTCAGTTTATTGTGTGGCAGGGTTGTATAAAGTGTAAAAAAAGTGAATAGTTTGAATGCTATGGCAATGGGTAAGACTGGTTGAGGATAGCTGTTCAAGGAGATCTTTTGAATTTTTAAGAATTCACATTTGAATCACACCGCTTGTGGAGTAAGTTTTATTACAGTAATTTTCAGGCCATCTCTGACTGCGGTCAACAAAGTAGTGAGGAGCTGTGAAAGAGGTTTAGTGGTGCATCTGGAAGACCCGGCAA
The DNA here is from genome assembly GCA_002080025.1 of Modiolus philippinarum. Lineage (NCBI taxonomy): Eukaryota > Metazoa > Mollusca > Bivalvia > Mytilida > Modiolidae > Modiolus > Modiolus philippinarum. The sequence goes on from MJUU01041306.1 coordinate 17,966, forward strand.
TGAATCTCTGTTTGTATGGATTCTTAGGAAGAAATGGACAAGAATAAATGTTCTGATTCCTCTGTACAATGAACATTACAACATTTTCCATTATATATGGAAAAAAATTCTGTGACGTTTGTCATCCACTTTCAAACGAATTGCTGTTGCTGCTTTATTATTAAATTTGTTTTGGAGAAAATCGGTCTGTTTCTTCTCGACATTTGAAATTTTATAAAAAAAAAATACATGAAGAATTAATCAAAGGTAAATTTCCCAGGAGGTAGATGGCGTAATACAAGTGTTGTGATTCTTCTTATTTGAATTGTAGATGTCGATATAAAAAAAGCTATAGTAAGCATTATCGCTGGAGCCAATACAACACTTACCTCGGCATAAATATGTCATATTCAGATATTTAGAAACAATTGGACATTCGTTAGTGAAGAAATCATTATTAACTGGAATTGAGCAATATGATTTGTTTTCACAATGTTCCACCAAAATCTGTAATGTTTCTGGAGTTTTGCAGTTAAATCTTTCAGTTCCAAGAAAACGTGCACATGTTTCTCTGTCAGTACGGCCATAATTTGCTTCCTGGATATAAATCGTGGTATTTCCAGAACATACAATGTCAAATGTACTAGATTGGCATACAACTGAAATGAAAAGAAGTAATACTTTATGCCAATGTTATTTTTTGTTTTTGTTTTTTTTTTTTTTCAAAAACGGGAATTGACCTGGATTCAAACATGATATACTCTCTTTATGTTTCATATTAAACAGACCATGAAATCTGAATTTGTGAAAGTCATTTTTATTGAGATGAATAAGATTGCTACGCGTAGCTATGTGTCCCCCGCCGCTGCAGTAAAGTTGTAGTGCAATGTGTTAAATGGTCAATGGTAAATGGAAATTTAGAGGAACTATTGTATAAAATGCAATGTTCTTTAGGAATGACAATAGCTGTATGTAAAAATAATTCCTGTCACTATCTACAGTTGTTTATTAAGTGGATATTGTAATGTGGCAATAAAGTCCCATAACTCCCAAAAAATTGTCGAATCGAAATGGCGGCATAATTTGATCAAGTACATATGGTGGGAAACGATCATATAACATTTCAGCAAAAAAAATGTTCAATGATTTCTGGAGACTTGCGTCCTCAAAGTGGACCTAAAGTTTTCTTATGTTGTAGTATGCATTAAGTCGATAAAGTCCCATGACTCAGTAATTTTTTTTCGAATCAAAATGGCGGCAAAATATGATCAACTACATAAGGTGGCAAACACAAAATTTCAGAAAAATCCCTTCATTGGATTTTGAGGAGTTGCTTCCACAAAATCTTCCTATCTTGTAGTGTGCATCAAGTCGATAAAGTCCAATAACTCATGAAAAATTTTGCGAATCAAAATTGTGGCAGGATATAATCAACTGCATTAGAAGGCAAACAGCCAAGCAAAATTTCAGCAAAATCCCTTAAAGGAGTATGAGCGTCAGATTTCAGAAGCATTCGATATCATCGGGTTTTATCCACTCAAATATGTTTAAATTTTTTGGCACATGAATCATATTTTCCTTGTCATAGGTCACTTTATCATGCATAAAATAGACAATATACAAAATTTTATCGACTTCCAATTATATTTTCATACATTTTAAGGCATACAAACAGCTAATGGGAAATAAAGAAAAACTCTAGAAAGTACTGTTTCTCGCAAAATATTTGACGTCTTATATCTAAAAAATTCTTGCATGGATTTTCAAAACTTTTGGTTTGTGTTCTTCTATTTGCAAAGTTCTTCAAAACAAAAGGTCAAAATTCAAACTCTAAAAACAAAATTTTTGACACTCGTGCTCCCTTAATTGGATTGTGTCCACAAAGTCTTCCCATGTTTTAGTATGCATTAAGTCTATAAAGTTCCATTACTCCCGTAAAATTTGTAGAATAAAAATGGGGGCATAATATGATCAAGTACATATGGTGGCAAATCTTCATAAAAAAATTCAGCATAATCCGTTCAGTGGTTTCCGAGGAATTGCGCCCACAAAGAGTTCCTAAGCTGTAGCATGCATTAAGTCGATAAAGTCACATGACTCTTGGAAAATTTGTCAAATCAAAATGGCGGCATGCTATGATCAACTACAGTTGGTGACAAACAATCACGCAAAATTTCAGCAAAATCTGTCCAGTGGTGTGAGAGGAGTTGTGCCCCCCAAAAAACGTGACACACGGACGCAGACCATTACTATGTCCCTCCGTTGCGTTGTGGCGGGGGACAAAAAGAAAGTACATGGGGTATATGTAAAGGAGACAACATCCTATCTCAAAGTTAAAACCACCCAAAACAAAGGAATAAGTACATAAAATG
>MJUU01041311.1:13358-23661 GCA_002080025.1 Modiolus philippinarum
CAAAATATACGATGACAATGATCAGAGTCAAACAACTGGTATTTCTTCTGATATGTTTGAGGTGTTTCTATGTTTTTATGACTTAATCCGTAAGAATGTTTGCCACACAGTTTCAATATAGCAAGTTTTTTAAAAGACTATATATATACTTACACATAAATGCAGTTCAAAAATTTAAAGGGTCAATTTGCTAGTTTCTATATAGGGGACATTGGAAATTTTGCGAGAAAGCACAATTCTTTAGATTTATCATAAATTTAATTCTGCCGGGTAACTAAAAAAAACATAAGAAATTATAAGAATTGTATAAAACAAGAACTGTCGCCGAATGGCAGCCAAAGATACCCCCCGCTAATTGAATCCTGAATCGATATGGTAAGTGCAAAATTAAGTTGGTGTGGACACAATACAGGTGTGGACACAGTACAAGTATGGACACAATACAAGTATGGACACAATGATATAATCTTCAAGAAAAAACTTTTCCAAAGGGTTCCAATGAAACACTGTCTAAATCAGACAAATATAAAATTCACCTTTTTTTTCAGCCTATTTGACATTTTACACATCTACATATAGTGTTCTTCCTTTGTCTAAAGTTTCATCAAAATCCTTCAAGTGGATTAAGAGGAGTTGTGCGTATGAGGTAACCAAATATACATATATACAATATGATGCATTTTGACCCAAGCCGACGTTATACTTGAAACCCGATGATTAAAATTTACACTCAACGTCCACTGGTGTCATACAAATCAATCAGAATACGCTATACTTCTCAATATTGCTTTAAAAGAGAATGACAAGCCTAAAAAGTTGCCGTGCCCCTGACCACAAAAAGTGAGGAGGCGTGTTTGTGGAAACTGTACGGTATAGCGTGAAGTTTTTAGGTGTCACATATTCCTTTATGATTGTGGTACTACGTTAGATACATTGGTTACATCTATAAGTTATAATTCTGTAAAAAATTTTGATCTTACCTTCAATTTTCCTCCAGTTCGTGTAAAAAAACCTACACCCCTTACCATACAGAACCGACACCCCACATGTATGGTTGTACCCGGTGCACTTGGCTGATGCCTCTGCTGGTGGGCTGTTAGTGCCCAAAGGTATTCACCAGCCAGTAGTCGGTACTTCCGTGCTGACCCGAAAGCCGAATCTATTTGGAACCTTGCAATATCTAATTTTTAAGGAGATTGATCTCCTTTGTGCCACCGGGCATTTACAAAGGAAGCACTACAATGTTTATACTCAAGTCATTTTATTTCTACAGTGATGAAAATTTATGCTAATATCATTGATTTACAAGAAGAGATATATAATTTTGTACATTCTTTAAATTGGAGAAACTGAAAATATTGTCTGTATGACAAAATGATAGGAACTTTTTCTTTAGCGTAGTGAATTTAAGTCAGGTTTATTCGCCACCTTTTAATTGCTCAAGAATATAAACTGACCTCTATTGAAAGGTCAATCCTGTGTATTGCATGTATCTTATCTGTAGTTATGTAATACATAGTTATGTAACACATAACTAGCTGTGAAGGTTACTTGTGTACAGATGAATTATATACATGTGCATTTTGTAAATCAATACACTTTAGAATAAATATGTAAGATCAGAAACAACGTGTACAGTAATTATAATTTTACATTTCAGATGGGTAAATTGTTTTTTGCTTTTTCTTCACTTAATATTAATTCTTTTGTAAATATCTGTTTGTCTTTTACTTTAATAAACTTAATGTATAAAAAGTGCAGATTTTTTTACACTAATAATTAATTCCAAATGTTAACAGCCCCAATCTAATTAAAATTAGATCTACAAATTGTTCACTATAGTCACTGCATAGTAGTGACTATAAGGGAACAATTTGTAGATCTAATTAAATAGATCTAATTTTAATTAGATTGTAAACATGTGCAGCCCTATCACACTTGCAAGCATTGACCAATAGCTTTGAATGAATTTTAACTGTGTGAATGATCCAAATCATTCATTAGTTTTCAGGTTTGATGCCTTTTTAAGTTGAAGTATTGTTTAAATTGCACTTTATAAACAATTTTACATGGCACCTATCAATATTAATTGTCAAACTATTGCCCTCAAAAGCAATCTCCTTTTCAGTGCAGGCTGCACTTTGATAGTAGATTTTTATTGATAACTAAGGAGTATCTCCCTCATGCAAAGCTCTGTCCTTAGCTGATTTTGGCTTTACATTTAGATCATATTGGTTATTTTTTCTCTATCAGTTAATTATCTCTGAGTTTATGAATATCCAAACGTTTAGATTTTATCTGCAAATGAGAGACATAAGTTGTTGAAATGCGCATATGCAGAAAATAATTCACAGTAACTTCGGTATTTAGTTATTTGCATGGAATTTTTCTGATGAGTTGTGTAGGAAGTGTTAAACTAATTGGCGACCGTTGCCATAGAAATGGAAAAAGGGTGAGAAAAAAGTGTTCCAAGTTCGAAAGGTTATAAAACAACGGGAGTATAATGCCGAAGGAACACAGCACAAGATGACATAAATCAAAGTCCAGAGACAAGACAAAAGGAAGAAACCAGGAAAACGCAAGACTTAAGACACCACACGCTTACAAACACCATAATAACAACAACTGAAGCACATACATGTAGGAAGCGTAGAGCTTATTTCGAGGCTTAGAATGTGACAAATGACTGCTGTTGCTATAAGGAAATGGAAAACATATCGGAAAATTAAAAGTGCTCCAACCTATATGAAACGTTTGGTAGTACATTTAGATACCACATTTACATTGGAAGTTCATTAGAAAGACTTATATAAACATCTTAAACACAGTTATAACTTGTTTCTGAATTTTTAATCCATACATTTTATGTTGTCTTTACAGGACACAATCCCGTTTATTTGGATGCCACGGATGTCATGTGTTTATGTTGGAACTATAGAGAGGTTCACCATGTTCTATCGGAGTATCAATCCTGTGTGGTGTGTTATATAAGCGGACATGATCACGATGGAGGTTACGCTGTTGACCAGAATGGTATACACCACATAACAATGCCAGGAGCGATAGAACATCCGGACTCTTACGCTGTAGGATATATTTATACTGACACCGTAAAAATAGAAGGGAGAGGAGATATGGTTGATGTAACATGTCCTCTTAGATTTCATATACAATCTTGATGTTAGTATTTCTTAGGTTTTTATGTTTTATCATTATTTTTTTTTAAATCACGCGTTTTAGATTTTATACGACCACAAAAAAGGTCGAGTTATGATATCGTGCTTTTGTCGTTTGTATTGTCGTCTGTAGAGGGGTCGTTTCCGGTCGATAATTTGGCTGCTGTTTGATTTCCCTTTTTGCAGTAGCAAAGCTTGTGATAACTGCGACGTATGAAGAGTCCAAAAGGAGTAAAAAATTCACTGTTAGAAAGTTCCTTCATTCCCCTCCCGATTTGATGCAAATCCTACGATACTTTTAGAAGAGATTCAGCAGGGTTTTGTGGCGTTATATTTTTTTCTTCACAGGGGACCAAAATGAAATTGAAACAATATGTTTTGTGGAACACTTACATTCCCGATCTATGGGTTAAGACTGACATTTTCCCGGATTGAATCACTCACAGTGTGACGGGTGCTGTTAACAGAGCAGGACATGCTTACCTTTCCGGAGCACCTGATGTCACTCTCAGTTTCACTGGAGTTCACACTGTGAGTGCCTTTGTTTTGAATGTTTTAATTTCTTTTCTGTGCTTTGTATCTGTCTAACGTCATTGTTTTCTGTGTGCTCGTTTTGGCCTTGTCTTTGGACTTCGATTTTTGTAAATTTCACTCCTTTGTTCCTTCGGTATTCTACTGCCGTTGTTTTAAGAAACATTCTTTAGCATGAAATGTAATGCATGTGTGTTGAAGGACTTTAAGATTAAAAACAACAATGAATTAGAGCGTTGTTAAATTGCTTGACTTTACCATGCATTTGTAGAACCTTTGTCTTATATGAATTTACTTAATCTCCATTCATTGTTTTCCAATATTTCTGAGATAATAATAATATGCACTTAAAAATTCTGATATTAACTAAAATGTTAAATCACAATAAGTATACCAGTGGCTACCAAACCCCTTTCACTAAACATTATCAAAAGATATACCGAATATTAATGTTTTAAAGAGTTATTTTTCTAATGAAAATATTGTATGTATTCAGTAACATTTTTACAGATGTGTTTCTACATATAAAATGAATTTTTCTACCATTGTTTAAATAAAGTAAAAAGGGTTTGATGCAACGACCAGAAAAAACTGCAGAAGAAAACAACCAAACCTTTAAGTCGGGCAAAGGGAGATAAATAAGGAATAATTTAACAAAATATAATTTCTTTTTTGTGGTGAAATCTAGGATAATGACAAGGCCGAGGTCATGAGGTCAAATGTTCTAGTACCAACTGGTAGGCCAGTACACATGTGAAGTATGAAGCCCATGTGACTTATAATTCAAAAGAAGTTTTGGCATGTGAGCGAATATAAAAAAAAATGAAGTTTTCTAAAAGAAGATATTGAAATGCGGCCCTTGAAATGGATATCTGCAGAATTTGTAATGGAAAAAGAATGTACAAGAGCGAAGTAAAGGTTGTTACGACACAAAATTGACACAAAATTGTTCCGGTTTCAAAAGCATATGAATGATGGTATTGGTTTCATCAGGTCTGCTCTTCTGGGGCAAAAGTGTTTCACAATAAACCATATTGTTTTTCTTCACAAGCTAGTTGTTTTCCCTTTATCCATATAATATTGTGACCAAACTTATTTAAATGTTTACTTTTCAAATATTTCTCTCTCATCATGCTGTCGTTATATCATGGGATTTTGAAGGCAGCCAATCACTAGCGTTTTTGAGAATTTAACACTGTGATTTTATTGTGTACAAAATGTGTATCTCATCTCTTTATTTTTTCCAGCAAGTCGTGTATATACACCATCTTGATACATTATATATTTTTTTGCTCAAGCGTTTTAAGCCTATTTAAAGAGTTGATGTTTAGGGAAAATCAGGATTTTAATGTATAAATCTATCTATTTTAGTAATATTTGGAGGAAATCCTAAGTTTTAATGTTTATTAAAGCCTTTTTTTTTAAGTTGTGATATTCAGGGAGAGTCAAAGATTTATTTGTGATATTTTGGAGAATATGAGTTTAATGTTTTTAACCTTTTTGAAGTAGTGATTTGTTGGGAAGAACCTAAAATTAATGTTTAAAATTCTTGATATGTTTGGGAGACTTCAAGTTTGACGTTTAAAGTAGTGATTTGTTTGGGAGAATCCATGTTCAATGTATTAAAGTAGTGATATTTGGGGAGAATCCAGGTTCAATGTTTTAAAGTAGTGATATTTTGGGACACTCCAAGAATAATGTTTTGAAGTAGTGATATGTTGGGGAGAATCCACGTTTAATGTTTATAGTATTGATATTTGGTGAGAATCCAAGATAATGTTTTAAAGTAATGATATTTTGGGAAAATCCAAGATAAATGTTTTAAAGTAGTACTATTTTGGGAGAATTCAAGATTAATGTTTAAATGTAGTGCTATTTGGGGAGATTCCAAGATTAATGTTTTACAGTAGTGATAAATGGACATAATCCAAGTTAAATGTTTTAATGTAGTGACATTTGGGGGAGAATCTAAGTTTAATGTTTCAATGTAGCAATATTTTGGAGGGAGAATCCAAGTTTAATGTTTTTAAGTAGTGAAACTTGGGAGAATCCAAGTTTAATAGTTAAAAATATAAAAAAAGGTGACATTTTATGGAAGGGCAAGCTTAATGTTTTAATGTAGTTATATCTTATGGGAAGAATCCAAGTTTTTTATGTTTGGATGTAGTGATATGTGGGGATAATCAAGGTACATGTTTTAAAAATGTGAAAAATGGGTAGATCCAAGTTTATTAGCTATATTGATCAAAAAGATATTCATCATGACAGTTTGATAACCTTGTGTTCAATGGAATTTTGATAGTACAAAAAGTACTAGCTCGTACAGCAACACTTGGGTCAGAATGTGCTATAAAATTTTAAAATTAACATATTAGACCTCAAAGATTTTAACTCCTTTTACTTTTTTACAATTTATTCTCACATAAGTACTAGCCAATTTATATTTCAAAGTACTGGTTTAATGTTCATAGTACGTGCAAACTTGTCAAGAGGGAGTTACAACATAAATGTACATTATTTTCCTTTTGTCCATATAATATTGTGTCCAAACTGACTTTAAATGTTTACTTTTTAAATGTTTGTTTGTCATTATGCTGTGGTCATAACATGAGATTTTTAGGGCAGCAGCTCAATAATAGAGTTTTTGAGAATTTAAAACTGTGATTTTATTTGTGTGCAAAAATGTATATCTCATCTCTTATTTTAATAAATTCCAGCAAGTCATTCATTGAAGATCTCATAGTACATCCGAACTTGTCAGGAGGGATTTCCTTTGAATTTTTGTAGTACACTGAGAAATGAAAAAAAGTCATATTATAATGAAGTTGAGTTGTTTTGTATTCTTTAAAAACTCTTACTCAATTTAATGGTTGACCATGAACCAAAAAATAAAAATATAATTGAGTTATTTAGTATTTTTCAAATCTCTTATTCAAGTATATTGCTTTAAATGTGACCTGATACCCAATTTTTGCCAACAGCTAATAAACGCTGAATAGACTTGATTGTCCCATTTGTCCTTTTTAAATTCATCAATAGCTAACTCTGATGAACACAAATTTTACAATGAAACATTTTGATAAGTCACATTTGGATAAACCCTACTTTCACACATTCCTTTTAATCATTAATTAATTTACAATACCCATTGATGAATTTAAATGAAACAACTAGACAATTAGTCTGCAAAAAAGTTGAACTTTTTTAGCTGTTGACAAATATATACTTAAAACACTGTTATAAATGTCAGTTTTATTAATATTAGTTCTAGAATTCTACGTCTTTGATTTGTTTTCTTATTCTATCTGTAGATTTTTTGACAATTTTATGAAAGAGATGGTTCATGTGAAAAAATTATATATTTTTTAATGTTATTTATGATAATTAAATAGTTTCAAGTTGCTTACACGTGATTTGAATAGCTTAAAAATATACTGAAATGATATGTAGTAAATGGACCCCAAACAAATATACTGAAATGATATGTAGTAAATGTACCCCAGACAAATATACTGAAATGATATGTAGTAAATGTACCTTAGACAAATATAATGAAATGATATGTAGTAAATGTACCTCAGAAAAATATACTGAAATGATATGTAGTAAATGTACCTCAGACAAATATACTGATTGATTGGTAGGAAATGTACCTCAGACAAATATACTGAAATGATATGAAGTAAATGTACCTCAGACAAATATACTGAAATGATATGTAGTAAAATGTACCCCAGACAAATATACTGAAATGATATGTAGTAAATGTACCTCAGACAAATATACACATAACAAAGTAACAATAGTGAATTTTCAACACCGTTCTTAATCTTTGTTACAATATAGACTATCAGAAAATTAAATTATATGGACAAAAATAACATACATTTGTAAGTAAAATATCAGGATTGTTAACTGGTAAATATTATTATTTACATAGGATAGTTATCTTTTATCACTGAAATTTGCAAGTTTTGGCAATAAAACTGTACAAAAACAAGATTAAATAAGTCCATAATTTTCATACAGTTCGTACTGATAAGTGACAATTAAATTTTAACAATAAAGATAACTTTCTAAAGAGTTGATCGCATGGCATCTACAACTACATCTGGTTAAATTCATTAACTGAAACATTTTAATAACTCCTATGTAAATCAGATACATTGGGTCTCTTATCATATTCTCGAGACATACGTCCCTCGAATATGATAAGAGAGCCACTGTATCTAATACTAATAACATATACTAATCAACATTATGATGATATTTTACTCATGTGTAACAATTTCACTTCACAATTTATGAAGACACTTCACAATTTAATTGTGAAGTAAGCAATAAAGGGATATGGAGTAAATGCACATGAGACAAAGTCTCTACAAATACATGGTAAAAAGCAATGGAACAACGCTTTTATTGTTGTTCTTAATCTTGAAGTCACCATGAGGCCTTCAACAATGAGCTTTGCTCATACCTCATAGAAAGTTCAAGACCGCCCCTAGCACCGGTTTGAGAATAATTCATTGCTCGATGTCGAGCAACGCTACATCCATGTTTATTCTGGCCATGGATGCGGGATTGTCAACAAACATTAAGGAAACTGGTATTCTCACAATCAGTCATCCGTTGCCCGACAAAAGCACCAGTGTCCCCAACTGGTGGACAATCACAACATATAGACAAACACAGGGCTCTCATCAAGTCGATTGTTCACAAGTTGTTACACATGACTTAGTACATCGATATCTCTACCTAGTATGTCTAGTTGTGTTTCTGGTAATTGCGAACTGTTACATATGATTAATCTCAATTTTCAAAGTCGTCTATTTCTAAATAGTTATATCTTTTTCTAACTGTTTTGCTAAGTTCCCCTAGTTTCATTCGTATCTTCTGTGGTTCCACAGATTCATAGAATAAATACCGAAAATCCCATATACAATGTTAGTATCATTTCTAAGAATATGAATTATACGAAAGTAAAACTCTTCTTGGTTTAAACAATTTCTAGGAGTTAATGTTCTTTTCCTGTAAACGTGTTTCAGTATTGTCCTTTATCTTAAGCAACGTATTAACATAAATGAATTGAATTGCAAGCTATCCTGGCTTTTTAATGCGTTACAGCACAGTGACCAGTAAAGAGGGCATCTCGCTCAATACAATTTATTTTTTAATCGTCCATTCTGTGTAAACTGTTTAGTATATTCAACAGTTCTCGCCACAATATAGCTGAAATATTGCTGAAGTTGGCGTAAAACATCAATCAATCAATCAATCAATCCATTCTGTGTACTGAAGTCTTGTATTGTCTATATGTATGACACCGCCTTTGACAGCATTCGTATAATTTCATATGTGAAAGAAGCTTGAGGAGACCTTTGACCTAAGGCGGGTAAATGGAGAAGTACTTCTCTGTACCTGTGATTAGATATTGTATTACTGTACTGCTATTAGGCGACACTGGTGATGAATTTATTCTTTAAAAAATAGGGAGTGCAACTGAGTGGAACATGGTGTTGTCAACAAATGTTTACGTCTTTAAAGGAGGTTTGCCGTTCACTTTAGAAATAAAGGGGATTCATGATAAAAGTGACTTTTCATTAATTAATTGAAAAAGACTTAATTTAAGCAGACAAAATATAGGGACTGCTTATTGCTAATCTGTTTTTGAGATATAAAATAACTAAATACCGAAGTTACTGTGAATTTTGATTCTGCATATGCGCATGAATTTTGATTCTGCATAAGCGCATTTCGGCAACTCATGTTTCTTCAGTGCAGATAAAATCGAAACGCTTGGAAGACCATAAAATCATTTTTTTAAAAAACTGATAGAGAACAAATTACCAAATATGATCTAAATAGAAAGCCAAAATCAGCTAAGGACAGAGCTTTGCATGCGGGAGATACTCCTAAGTAAGTTCCAAATGAGCTTGAAATTAAAGAAACAACTGAAACACCTACTTCAGCTTCGTACTTAGATCTTTTATTGTATATTGACGAAGATGGACGTTTGAAATCTAAGCTATATGACAAGCGTGATGATTTTAATTTCCCCATTGTGAACTTTCCCTTTCTTAGCAGCAATATAACTACCTCTCCAGCCTATGGAGTGTACATTTCACAGTTGATTCGTACGAGCTTGTAGTTTGTACAGTGATTTTTTGAACAGAGCAAAAACACTGTCCCAAAAGCTGCTTAGTCAGGGATTTGTTCAACCTTTGTTAATTTCATCCCTCAAGAAATTCTATGGCCGTCACCATAGCATCATTGAAAGATATGACGTGTCAGTATCCCAAATGAAAGTGGACATTTTCAGCTAGATTCACGTCTTCCCGGATTTGACTACCGACTTTGACATTTTCCCGGATTGAATCACTCACAGTGTGACGGGTGCTGTTAACAGAGCAGGACATGCTTACCCTTCCGGAGCACCTGATGTCACTCTCAGTTTCACTGGAGTTCACACTGTGAGTGCCTTTGTTCTGAATGTTGTGGTTTCTGGTTCTGTGCTTTGTGTCTGTCTGGCGTCATTGTTTTTGTGTCTAACGTCATTGTTTTCTGTGTTCTCGTTTTTGCCCTGTCTTTGGACTTCG
>MJUU01041311.1:25849-38272 GCA_002080025.1 Modiolus philippinarum
TGTCTTTTTAACTGTCATTTTCAAAATTGTGATTTTTTTGGTTGCATTTTCCTTAGCAACTACACAAGACAGCCACTTGATATTTAGTATGGTGCATCAGTAGGGAGTCCTATACTGCGCCCCCTTTTTTGGTCATATAGAATCATCACTTCCTGTTTACCGACTGTGCCTTTTAATTTTCATTTTGTGACTTTTTCAATGCATTTTCTCAGCAACTGCACATGACAGCTACTTAATATTTTGTATACAGCTTCAGTATTGTTTTGTTTATTGCGTCTCCCATTTGCGGCATAATTGCCGGGCTACTTCCTGTTTACTGACTTGGTGCGTTTTTACCTAAATTTTCAAAACGTGACTCTTTTGTCATACTTTTCTCAGCAACTTGATATTTAATATGGAGTTTCGGTGTGTGGTATTATACTGTGTCTCCCCTTGTCAGCCATATTGAAATATAACTTCCTGTTAACTGACTAACCCCATTTCCATCTTTATGGTCTGCATACTTCTAAAATTATTTGCTTCTCATTTTTCTCTCCAACTTTGTAAATGCTTGTATTGTGTCCACTCACACCTAATTTTGCACTTACCATATTGATTCAGGGTTCAATGAGCGGGGGTATAACTGGCTGTCATTCGGCGACAGCTCTTGTTACATTGCTTCAGCAACAGATTTATCTTTATTACATCATCTCAAGAAAAACACAGCTATTTTAGGAAAACGGCTAATCTGTAAAACTTTATAGAAGTACATTTTTTTTGTAAATTCTTATTCCAAGGCTGGCGATGACAGCTGTTTTTGTCGATCTTCCTGGAAGCACCATAGTATTACAGTTGTTAATCTAAATCTGTGTTATTGTCGGATTTCCATTGTTGGTAAACTCATTCAAATGCCATTCTAAAATTAGAAGGTGCCTCACGGCGTTTTGTTGGTAGTTGGGTTATTTTGGAATAGTTGTTATGGATTTATTTGTCCTTCACCATTTAAAACGTTGTGAATTATAACTATACTCAACAAAGAAGTTAAGGTCAACAGTTTTCCATTTCCATTACAAATGTACTAAGTTTTAGAACACAGTTTATAAAACTAAATCATACATTGGAACATCATGTCTGATGTTTTCGTGATTATGAGGATACAAACTTGAAACTTGAAAAAAGTCAATGGGGTCAATGGGGTAAAAAAACGTAATTTTTCGAATCTCAAAGATTGCAAATTTCAAAATGTTGAAAATTGCATAAAATGTTCATTATGGTAAGTGTATGCACTGTGCAAAATTTCTTGTCGATCGAATTAATGGTTATGCTTATGTATCGAGACGAAAATAAAGATACACTATTATCTAAATTTATGTAAATTCTAAAACCAAAGGATTAACTCCCTCCATCGTAATTTTGTAGTTTTCTATATTTGATATTACTGATTATTCGGATTTCGTTTGGTTTTATGCATTTTAAACATTTTTTGAATATGGATTTCCTTTGTTTGGGTTCTAGTGCTGCTGATGAGAAATTAATTTCCGAAATGGCCATACAGCTCATTAAAATTATTGCAGTTGGAGTTAACATATGTGTTATGGTCTCATGTTCATTTACTCCATATCCTTTCATAAAACACTATTTTAAATGGATATGGTCATTAACCTTTTTCTCCGAGTATATTTTTATCATTTTCAAGACAAAATATCTGTTAAAAATATTTAAACCGGATGAAATCAAACAGTGTATCGCTGCTTAAGTGGTAAGAAATCACAACAGCAATGCAGATCAAGACAATCTTACTTCTGGGAAGATCCTAAGACACATTTGAGGTTTACATCTAGGACTCGATTAGCAGCTGTTAACGACTCTATCGGTAAGGATTTCTCCTTTCCCTGATGTCTATACATAGAATATAGTAGCAAGTGACAACCATTATCAGTGAAGATGTCTCCTGTCACAATAGACAACATTTGGAGCACATCAATTAAATAATAGATCTACCTCTGTAATCGCCAGAATAAGACATTTCAAAATCCAAAAGACCATGACAATGTAGAGATAACAAAAGTAGAGAGAATAGTCAAAACAAAAATGTCTGTCAGTCCCGTAATAAACTCTATTATCAAGCCTTTCAATTTGTATGATGTACCACTAAACAGCGTTGAAAAAATCAAAGAATTCTGATCTTCTGACAGAAAATCCTCCCCAAATAATAAATTTTAAAATCCATTCTATTTTACTGTAATTAAAATTACCTGCCACCTTCTGCCAGGGAACTACACAGGAGAAAACACGTACAAGACAAAAGACAAACGTAGACACGAACTCCGGACAGCCGGACTTGGTTCCGGTACTAGCAAAAGCAAGCATTGGCTTGTCCTTGTCTAATTATAAAATTTTAGTTTCTTCATATTTGGGTTGTTGGATGTGGTTTGTTTCCATTGATTTATTCACTTTTTTAACCTTTTTGGGGGCCATTTAGGGCTTGCTATATGGTGTAAAGTTCCTCACTGTGTTGAAGACCGTACGGTGACCCCTAGATGCTTTGTATTGGGTCGTTTTAACCTGGATATGGGATGTTGTCTCCTTGACATTTACCCCATTTTCTTTCTTTCATATTATGGGTACCCAAACCTGCCCACTATCTGTCCCGTTTCCCTATAAAAACATGAATTAAACCCAATACAGGTAGACTACTAACTCAATCCACATTCTTGAAAGGGGAGAAAAAAACTACGTAATTTTGAAAGATGAGTCAAGGGGTGCTCGAAAGTATGATACTATATCTGTATGAGAAATTCTTTCAAGAACAAGTACACTTAAACTGATATATAGAGAGGAGAGCAAACATCTCTCGCACGGGGAATCTTTTAATAGACTCCAAACTAAAGGTGAGACAAACTCTAGTCTGAAATAAACAATGAATGGATATGGAGTAAATGAACATGAGACAAAGTCTCTACAAATACATGGTAAAAACAAACTATGGGAACAACGCTTTTATTGTTGTTCTTCATCTTTAAGTCAGCATGAGGCCTTCAACAATGAGCTTTGTTCAGTGCAAGACGGCCCCTAGCAATGGGATGAGGGAAATTCATTGCTAGATGTCGAGCACGCTACATCAATGTCATTATTTGCCATGGATTCGAGATTGTCCACAAATAAAACATAAAATACTAGGTAGAACCAAGCTTTATCTTGACAGTTTCCCTACATGATGTTTTTCTCTCGATCAAGTCTGTTTTGGTTCTGGTTCCAATTTTATGGGTTTACTAGTAAGATGTTTAAGGCTATATTATATATATTTACAACATTTTATCTCCATTTAAACCACCGATATATAGAGAATTGTGTGACGAGCGAGGAAACTATTATTTCCGGTGATTGTGTGATGTCAAACTGAATCAAAACTAGAACTTTTTGCAGGTGTCCGTGTGAAAACTGTAACAATGGGTACTAGTTTCACTTTTGAACTGAAATATAAATACACAAAAGAGGAAAATTGAAATTCAAATGTATTACTCATTTTGTTACCACAAATATAAAATTTTGAAACGCTCAAAATATATGTCCTTTACTCTTTTCCGTAAAAAACAAGAAGCACTATTCAACACATATACATAATACATTTATTCGCTTGCGTCAGACAACAAATAATCGAAGTAGAATGACAGATGGGTTTAGATTGCTTGATTTGTTTTGCTAGTACAGTTGTTTGGTTATGAAATCAATGCTCTTCATTTTGTTACACTATTCTATTCATTTTGATTTTTATTTAAACTACGCTTCGACCAAAGTCGAGGGGGAGGGGAGATTAAGTACCATGTATGACCGAAGTCGAGGGGGCAGATCCAAGGCATCCGTATTTAGGTGTATATATATCTAGTAACTGGGAGGGGGGGCAGATTAAGTACCATTCCGTCGAAGAAACAGGCAAAGTGCATTGATGCAGTGGCACATTTAGGAAAAAACGCAAACTTTTGAAATTTTAACAAGAAAACGTCATTTTGATAAATAAAATGTCTGTGTTATTTTGCCTTTCTGAGTTATATGCGTCCAAGTTACATTGCACATTGAAAAGTACGGGAAAATTTTCCCGCCATTTTTTCTCTATATAACCAGTCAAAAATTATCTCGAGACCTAACACATGCTCGAATGTAAAATGTTTTTGGGATGTGTTTTTATGACCAAATGAGTGCACCTAAGCCATTAAATACATATTCTACATTTTTGATGTGCCGCCATCTGCCTGACTCTTAGCTGGAATACTATTTAAGTGTTCAAGGCATCCGTTTTTAGGTATATCTAGGTAAATATATATAAGCATGATAATCAAACTTCGCAAACATGTTTATCTTAGGTTGACTGACAGTCTTAAGGAAAGTAGGTCACTTTGAACTACAATTTCAACTTTATTGACTTGTTATCCAGTGAGGTTACGATCTTATAACCTTGCATATGTATGCAAAACAAGTGGGTTAAACCAATTTTTATAACGCCCTAACCTCCAGCTTATATGACCCTGATCTATAGTGTCTGTTTGCCTAGATTGTGCTGAAAGACAAAGCCATGCCAAAAATTAACACATTTTATTGCGTAATAACAGGTAAAAGGATTTTGTTTTTCAGTGTTCAAGTCACACCAAAGTGAACGGTAGACAGCTCCGCAGAGAATACCACCATTTAAACAATTTCGTCTTCAATAAGAGCAGAAATTGAAATTGAATATTTTTCAATCCAATCTGGATATCCTTCAATAAATTTATTGAGAAATGCTATCAATCTTACATTTAGCAAAATCTGGTTTAAAAGCGTATGAATTAAGCTTCTGTGTAGTTGTAAGAAATCTTGATAGCGACTACAAGCTCTAGCATAACGGAAAACGGAATATTGCTGTTGAGGTGTGGAAAGTTAATAAAGTTACTTCAACCATCTGCTGTAATGAGGCGAACTTTGGAATTCTCGATAACCTAAGTTTTACGGTCTATAATATGCAGACGCTGTATTGCATGTTTGATGAAACTTTATCATCCTAGAAATTATCTTGTAAGATCAAATATATGATTACTAAACTCTAACTTGCCAACAACATGGTTGACCGGTCCGCCATTTCAGCAGTGTACTATGAGAACTTGCATTTTTGACGACGGTCTTTTCAGTTCTTTTATATCGTAGTTAATTCATCGCTTTCAATTTATGTAGATACTTTCTGTGTGAGTTTGCGTTTTGGATTTTTCAAGTCATACCAAAGTGAACCGTAGACAGTTCTGTTGAAGTCATACCAAAGTGAACCGTAGACAGCTCTGTTCAATTCATACTAAAGTGAACCGTAGACAGCTTTGTTCAAGTCACACCAAAGTCAACTGTAGACAGCTCTGTTCAAGTCATACCAAAGTGAACCGTAGACAGCTCCGCACAGAAAATACCAGAAAATACCACCATTTAAACAAATTCGTCTTTAATGAAAGCAGAAATTGAAATTGAATATTTATCAAATAAATCAGGATATCGTTCAATAAATTTATTGAGAAATGCTATCAATCTACATTTAGAAAAAACCTTGGTTTAAAAGCTTAGAACCGATTCAATAAATCTGTCCCGTGACGTGTATATCTTTTGTCAGCTTCTGTGTTAAAGAAAACACAATGTCATGAAATGTAGAAGGAAACAGACAACAGATTGTTTACATTTTTACACAATGTAGCATTGTGTCACCTTTTTACAAAGGAACTGCCAGTTATTGATATAGAAGCAAACGTTTAATCGGTCACAACATCACTGCATTTGATTGGTCAAGAAGGTCAAGTAGGGACACATTTATTGAATCGACCCTATGAATTTAGCTTCTGTGCAAGAAATCTTGATAGTGACTACATGCTCTAGCATAACGGAAGACGGAATATTTCTGTTGAGGTTCTGGAAGTAAATTGAGTTACTGCAACCATGTGCCGCAATGAGGCGAACTTTGGAATTCTCGATAACCTAAGTTTTACGGTGGAATATGCAGACGATGTGTTGCATGTTTGATGAAACTTTATCATCCTAGAAATTATCTTGTAAGGGAACAACCATTTGATTTTTAGGGGGGGGGGGGGGNAAGGAAGGAAGTTGAAAAAAAAATCCAGGATCAGAAATTTGGCGAAAAAAAAAAATATCAGGACAGGAGGAAGCTAAAAAAAAAACCAGGTTGACAAATACACTGTAAAAAGTAGTGTTAACGATTTAACACTATTATTTGCACCTTTCTGGAAACACTTAATATACATGTTAATGTGTTTAAACATAAACACCAGTGTATAACCGTTAAACATGTTAAAGTGTTAAAATATTAACACTAGTGTATATCAAATTAACACGTTGAAGTGTTAAAATTATTAACATGTAACNAATCAAATGGTTGCTCCCTAAAATCAAATATATATGATGAACAATAAGCTATTACCTTATACTAGTAAATAAGCTCTAACTTGCCAACACTTTCTGAACAACATGGTTGACCGGTCCTCCATTTCAGCAGTGTACTATGAGAACTCGCATTTTTGACGACGGTCTTTTCAATTCTTTTATATCGCAGTCAATTCATGTATTTCAATTTATGTAGATACTTTCTGTGTGAGTTTGCGTTTTTGATTTTTTCATTGGGATCTAATTTTTACATTTTTCCCACTGAACAATTACTTACAATACACTTAGATTTAGATAGTTTAAACTTATTTTATTTGCATAAATAGATACGAAAAGGGATTGGACACGAGCAACANAGGCATTTATCTAATACAATGCATTTTGTCTGTACTTAATTAAAAGACAAAAATTAATGAACTAATTGCTGATTACACATCCTGTATACAAGCCCAAAGATCTCAAAGTGCTGATCACTAATCCCATACACAAAAACCAAGTACTCAAACAATGACGATCACTCATCTTGCATTCAAGATCCAAGATGTAAACAAATTGCTGGTTACTCATCCTGTATACAAGCCCCAAGATCTCAGCAAATTGCTGGTCACTCATCCTGTATACAAGCTCCAAGATCTCAGCAAATTGCTGGTCACTCATCCTGTATACAAGCNATAGGGATTTTGTCCTATGGAGTTTGTCTCTCGTGCAGTGTGGAGTCCGTAAAAAAACTCCTCGTGCTTGAGGTGTATGTTGTCTTTATATTGTCAGTTATGGTGTACTTGTTCAAGTGAGAATTTCTCGCCCACATCTCCCGATTTTACTTGTAAAGTTTTCTTACAATCAACTCGATGAGTGCCCTGTGATCGTTTATATGTTGTATTGTCTATTGTTCCCTTTTCGTGCAACGGATGACGGTGTTTGTAAGAGTACTTTGCCTGGTATGTTGCTGAAACCGGCGCTGTTCTTATTATAGGTGTGTTTGCTCTTTTTTGAAGGCTCCATGGTGATTTCAAGATGAAGAACAACAATGTTGTTCCGTTCGCTAGCTCTTACTATGTATTTATAGGGATTTTGTCCCATGTACATTTACTCCATATCCCTCTGTTTGTTCATTAACGACCGAGGTCTTTTCGTACGGTTGAATGTGTATCCTATATAAGCTCATCCGGTGGAGGCATTTTGACTTTTAAAACCCATTGATTTTAATTAAAAAGATGTTGAAGATGTGTATATACTGTATTTGCTACTGTCCGAATATCAAAAAAATAGCAAAAAGAATCTTAGGCCACGCATACTTTGTCAATCAGAGCATTAATGTAAACAAAGAAATAGGATCGAATCTTTGAGTTCATGGTCTTCCAAACGTTTAGATTTTATCTGCACTGAAGAGACATAAATTGTCGAAATGCGCATATGCAGAAAGTAAATTCACAGTAACTTCGGTATTTAGTTATTCAATAAATGTGTCCCTAGTTGAATTCTTTTGACCAATGAAATGCAGTGATGTTGGGACATTCTAAATCAATTATGTAAAAGATAACAAAATGCTACATTGTGCATAAATGTACACAAAATTTTGTCTGTTTCCGTCAACATTTGATGACAATGTGTTTTCTTCAACACAGACTGACGAAAGATATACACGTCACAATCTAACGGTGGGGACAGATATATTGAATCGGTTCTATACATTGATGTACAAAAACTGTTACGAATCAATAAATTATCTAGTCAATTTCCCGACTTCTTGAAAATTGATTTTCATTTTTCAAAATTTGTTCTATCGAATGATTTAGTGAATTACCGATAAAAAGACAAATGGAAGATTTGTTTCTGATACTTTAAATATTATCTCTAACAATAGATTCGTCCACAAGTGGACTCGTCCATTATTGCCGACAATATCAAAAATAAAACTTCCTTTATTCTATATAACAACGAAAGGATATGGACTAAATGCTCATGAGAAAACATGGTAAATCAAACAATGGAAATGCTTTTATTGTTGTTCAAAAATCATGAATGCTAATTCCTCACGGTAAATCCAAGACCGTATGGTTTCATATATATATATTTATCAATTATGGACTTTTTACGAGGTCAATATGTTATATATGGACCTGTTAGGTTTATATTGACCGAGGACGAAGTCCGAGGTCAATATATTCCTAACAGGTCCATATTTAACATATTGACAGAGTAAAAAGTCCATCATTTTTATATTACATATGTAGTTTTATGGTATCTCATTAAATTTTTGCGGAGGAAAATTTTGTCAATGCATCGGAATTTAATTAGAAATAGAACCTTTATTTGAAGGCGGGTGTGGATCTGCCATCATCTAGAATGGGTTATTACATGAGTGTTCATAGGATAAATGAATGCCGACATTCCTCTTATATTTGCGAATAAAAAAACAAACAAGTAAGCCTTTTTATAAGCGTAATTAGGTGAAGTGTGCAATAAAAAACATGTGACAACTGTTAAAGATTTTAGTGGTTGCTCTGTAAAATGTAAAAACATTTTAATATCCTCTTTTATTTCCCGGCGGAAACTCCCATTAATATGTAAAGCGTTTTCCAATATTTATTAAAATATTTTTTCATAAGACCTTTTCTTAGTGAAAAGTCCAACCAGACATGTAGCGTCAATAAAACTAAAAATAGAAACATAGCGTCAATATACTTAAAAACAGAAACACGGCGGTAATATATCTAAAATTAGAAACAACGCTGAAATATACTGAATATTCTTAAAATCACGTGAGCGTATTAGCCAATGAGATTAATAGGAACTTATACCATATGTAATATATATATATATAGTAGCCATAGAAATCAGCAAGACATGAATATATAATCCTTGCCATGTTAATATCATAAAAATGTCTTGAGAATAAAACTTGAGAGATAAAACGAAATTTGGATAGGACATTTTCTAATTAAGTTATATTACGAATGTTTTTGTAATTCATGATTTTTTTAGTTATATTACACACGTTTTCATGATATTTCATTTAAATTCAAATCAGCAAAATTTGTAGAATAATCACTGCTTCCCAATTTAATTGGTGGTTTATGTAACCCGCGACTGTGACTGCTGTAATCAGATGTATTGTGGGTATATTCAGACGAAATTAACATCCAGTATGACGATAATAGTGGAATTAAGGGAAAAAGTTCTATTTTAATCATTTTTAACTTCTGTAATTAAAGGTAGAATATGGGTAAATTGTACAGCTAACCAACCTTTACAACATTGACGTAGAAAGTACGTTCAATATGTGAATATAAACAATTCTTCTTAATCGTTAATTACTTTACAATTTCATATTTTCCTGTCACAAAATATGAATATAACACAGCATATATTCAATGGATACATATATCGTTCAAACAGTTTGATTTCCGCAGACGTCTGCCAAGATATCGGGTTTTTAACCTAAATACCGAGACTTTGGCTGATGTAGGCGCGACAGTGGGCTTCGGTAGGTGCGACCTGTGGTTTGTGTAAAAATATTCAAGTGCGACAGTTTAGTACTGTATCCAAAGCAAAGAATACCTATTGTTTTCTGTGTTATTTATTCGTATATAAATTGGTAGGACACATATCGTTTATAAGAATAAACTTATTAATATTTTGACGGTCTAGTATATTCGTTTTCGTCACTTTGATATGAACCAATCACGTATAAGCTTGATCCTGTTTTAATTGTTTAAAATTTTTTTTTTTTGTGAATAACCACGTTTTCTAAACTGTAACATAAATGATATTATTCCGTCCGTTATTTCGAATCTGAGATTGTCTGAAGTTCATACTTACTAGTTAATCTCTGTATAAAATTTTTCTTAAAAAAATCAGAAAGTATGATAGTGCGAGATATTTTCTCAAGAACAAGTACACACGTATGCGTGATAAAACACAAGCAATGCAAGGCAGAAAAACTCTTTTATTGTTGTTTTTTGTATTCTGCATTTGCAGCTTTATGCTGTTGCAAAGAACATACATCGATGTACCTTCTTTATAACAAAGATGTCATATATCTCTTACGTATCTAATATTTTCAACACTGCATACCAAAATTGAAGGTTAATGTGAAAATAAAAAAAAAAGTTTCTATATAACTGTTTTGAAATGTACTCAAAGGGACAGTCGACTTGCGTTTCTTTGCACTTTCATCATCAGTGGTATCACTTTCTAATGTCCCAGCAATCTCCATACCTGGAAAGATAATGAAATGTAGTTATTTTCGATCATTTTACGAAACAGGTTTGTGAATTGGTTTTATTAAATGACAAGGAATTTTGCTTTTCGCTGATTGGTCGAGACAGCATTTCCTTGCTTGTACCTCAGAGTGAATAGACCTCACTACTCGGGATTTTTACTTGACCGACCGGAGACGTCATTCCATTACCAAACAACCAATCAAATTGCGCGTTGTTACTAACATTCGTCTGTGTGACATCTGTTGCATAAACACGGAAGAACGTTTCGAAACAGATGGCAAACACAGAGGGATTTAACCAATGCTAGAAAAACTACCTTCATATTTACAAGCAAAAATCTGAGAAGGGAATAAAAATCATCCACAGCATTGAAATGTTGTTGTGTTGTCAAAGTTTTAAATGAGAACGAAGAAAAATAAAAAATATATGGCGTGCAGGTATTGAACAGAAGTTTGTTCGTTATTACACCTGGTATAAACCATTTTCTACAATGAAATTTAAAAAATATGTTTTTGTCGAATATATAATAATAATATACTGTATTACGGTGATGAGATTTAGTTTTTTTAATTAACGTCCGAGGACAAGTAAAAAAGGCTGTTCGAGCAAATCAACAAAAAGCAAATCCTTATTACATTTAATAAAGCATTTATTGGCTTTTCATTTGGTCTACTGATGACTATATGGACCTGGTCAAGGATTGGTTAACCTCAGCCTCTGACCAATCGTGACCAGGTCCTTATAGTCATGAGTAGACCTCATTAAAAGTCAATAATTGTATAATGTCTAAAAATCGTTATGTAAGTTGACATACAACACGTTTGTGAATATCCACAGCGGACTATAAGATAAAAAATGAAATCCACAGCGGACTATAAGATACAAAATGAATTTGGAACTTTTATATTAAGAGATATGATTGTAGAATGCAGGTAAAAGCAACCGTAAATGTATCGAATTTTCAAACTTCATATTTGGTGTTGAAATTCTTTTCCTTTTGCGAAATGAATATTTTACGAAAGGATATACCCGTAAAAATCATATCTTACCAACTCCCCCCAAAAAAAACCCAAAACAAAACAAAAAACAAAACAAGACACCCCCCCCCCCCAAAAAAAAAATCCTTTTTTAATGATATATATTTCTGTGTTTCACCTAATTATCATTTTGTTAGAAAATTGATTGAACAAAGAAGAAATTTTTATTTGATATGAAAATTCGCACGTTATAAGTAGTTTTTATGTGCATTGTATACAAATACTATTCCATGATACTTTATTTAATGTTATTTTTTTACTATTGAAATCAATGCCCCTTATCTATTCAATATATAGTTCACACGTCGAAAAGGCCCCATGACGGCTTTGGTGTAAGAAATAGTTCGGTGTATAGAGACTTTTCATCAGTGCTATGTACTCCAGATCAGTTATCTAAATGCTCATAAATTAAGGGGTGTATATTTAATAATGATTTGAAGCGATTTGTTCACGTTTAGATAGTTATTTCTACAAATATTCATACACCAACCCTTCCTCAGTATGGTCATCATGTGTGTAAATATTGTGTTTTGATTGACTGTCCGATCATAATTAGGTCATGTGTATTTTTAGATTTTTACTAATCGCTACATCATTAGATGTGTTTATTCTTTTGAAGGGTTATTCTGGTAAAATTGTAATTAGGATACTCAAAAATCATGATAAGAAATGTTTATTGTTAAAAAAGGGATTCTGATTAAGATTCCCGTCATCTACATTGAAATGCATTAGCATGATTAGTTTGAGGACAATTTCATTGAATCCGTGCAGAAATG
>MJUU01041313.1:0-10081 GCA_002080025.1 Modiolus philippinarum
TAAAGATCTTCTGTATGTATGTTTAGAACAAATGCATCGGTATCTGAATAAAGAATTTCATTATTTGGAAAATATTTTTCTATTATATCATAATAAAATGTATACATTAATAACTATGAATAATCTAAAATACACATTCCTAAATATATAGGTTTATTAAAATACATTGATTTATAATTAAATAATACTGCTTTAAAATTTTCATTAAAATCTATAATATCTTTTAAAGTATCTCTTGATGCTAATCTTTTAAGATCTTCAGGATTAAGTGCTAATTCTACAATACATCTATTTGAAATATTTTCTAATGTTTTTCCATAAAATGAATTGTTCATTAGTTTCCAAAAATCCTTTTCAAAATCATTTTTTGCTTGAGCTCTCATACTTGTATTGAAATCAATATATGATTTTAACCATGCTTTATGATTAAATGATATTATACTATGAATTTTTTTAACTTTTATTCCTAAAGAAATATAATATTTTAAAATATCATAATGTACAACATATTCTTTTTTATCATAAAGATCTAAAATTAATTTTTTAACATTTCCTAATTTAAGATTATTTTGTTTTAAAAAATTTCTTGAATAATATGAAATTTCTTCTTCATTTATTGTTCTTGAAACTGGCATAGGAGGAAATTTTCTTAATTTTTTTTTTATTTCTTTATTATTATATGCTAAATCAACTTTAAAAACCATTCCCTTTTCTTCATTACATTGTTCTAAATAATAGTTTATATCTTGTGTTGTAATTTCTTTCCATATAAAATTTTTATAAGGAAGTTTTTCTGACATTCCATAAGCATATAAATTATTTGCATCAATATCTATAAGATAATTTGGATTAGTAATGGGTTCATTTGTTATATATTTATTTTTTGCTTCAACATATCTTGTTCCTAAAACTCCAGAAAAACCACCTCTAATTCCTTCTTCAAACATTAATTTCATATCCATATCAGTTAATAATTCTAGTTCTATACCCGTATATTTTAATCCGCATTCCCATGTTAACCCTGGTGCGGAATAACAATATGCGGGATCTATTTCAAATTTATCTTTTTCTAAACATAGATTTCTAAATTTTCAAATACGTCAGCTAAAATTAACACGTCTAATTTTTGATAAAGTAATATATAATCTTCAACTATTTCACAATATTTTTCAAATATTTTTTTTCCAAAATTATATTCTTCATTTGAAATATCTTTTTGTCCTAATGTAGAATAAAATTCTTTTTTATCTGGAAATATTTCTTCTTTTGATTTTTCTATAGAATCAAAATAATCATAAGGAAATACACCTTTAAAACTTCTTTCCCATTTATTTTCATCTTTATAATATTTTAAATCATCAAATAAAATTTCTGTAAAATTCTCTATTAGTTTTTCTATTGAAAAGTTACTACAATTTTCTTTAAAAAAATCATCATTAAAAAATTTCATTTCTTTACTAAATTTATTATTATAATTTTCACATAATTGATTTCTAACATGATTAAATAATTCTTTTTTAAGTATTTTATATTGATTATCTTCTAATGTTTTTGATAATTTTTCTAAACTAGATTGTAAAAATCTAAAACTATCTTTAAAAACTAATCTAAAATATGGATCCTTTAATGTTATTGATATGTAATTTTCACTGTCTTTCGGTAATACTTTTAATTGTTCATATTCTTTTTTTTGTTTTGATAATTCTTCTGTTATAAAATGAAAGTCATATCCACTTCCATTATGAAAAAAAACTGGAAATTGCTTTGAATCTACAGCTTCTAATTTATTACATTTAGAACATGATATTCCTCTAAATTTATTTGTTAAATGATTATGTTCAATTATTTTTTCTTCTTTTTCTAATTTCTTTTCACACATATATTATTTATTAGAACGATTATATAATTCTTCTTTTTCTTCTTTTGATATTTTAAATTTCTTTTCTGCGTTTCGATAAGCCCATTTAATTTTATCTTTATAAAATAAACATATTTTTACAAACTCTTCTTCAGCATTTTCACTTGGTGGAAAATTAATATTTTTATTTGGTATAATATTTGGATGTTGAGAAACTATTTGAAAATTAAAAGAAACTACTTTTTGATGTTGTAAATTTATTGTATTTTCTTTAAAAGATAATTTAATATTTTCTCTTTTTATTTTATTTTTTATTTTATTAGGTTCAATCTTTTTCCTTTTAAGATTATTAATTTCACAATATTTATTTATTTCATAATCACTTATTTCTATATGTTCTCCATCTTCAATCCACTTATCAAAAATTTTATCAATTCGTTTATTAACATATTTTTCAAAACATTCTCCTTTAATTTTATTTAAATATTGTTTTGTTTTTTCATGATTTATTTTATTATTAATATATTTTTGATAAATTTCTTTTGCTCTTTTTTCTATTAAATCTTTTTCTTCAATAAGTTTATTAATAAACATATTTTTTATTTTTGTATTAAATTCACGAGATTTATATTTTAATCTTAAATCATTAATTTGTTTTCGTTGATCAGAATCTCAAAAACTTAACTTTATATTAATTGCTTCAAAATCGGCATATGCAACAAAAGGTAATTTTATTTTATAATGAGGATTTTTAAAGGACAAGATACGATAAAGGCTGTTTTTGGCCCCCCTTTTCTTCGCATATTAGTTTAGCACGGAAAACGAACCAGGGGCTATTTGAATAAATTATAGCAACCATTCTTTGTATTCTGATACTTATTTTTCATCATGAACTTCCAGTGTTCAATTTTAGGGGTGTCAAAGTTAATGAAAACCCGACAGAACGGCAAAAATCTACGATTTTGTCATCTAAGCGTCTAAAATTAAATATGAGCGCCAACGTAGACCACCGTCAAATTACCATAGATTTGTAGGCTGTTTACTCACCAATTTGTGTGTAAAAAATCTCGGTGGTCTACGTTGGCGCTCACATCCTAAAATTCCAAAATCTACGTTTCTTCGTTCCCGTTTTTGACCGAAATTATAAACGACGGATCATTTCCGGTATCTGATCCTTATTTCCGTACCTGACTTATCAATACGACAACCAACCTTACGATATTATTCGAGCATTGAATAGTTTGAAAACTATGCTAATTATGCTATTTCTATTCATAAAGTATAATAAGGGGTGTTTTTACAGGAAATACCACAAAGCTCACAACAAAAATAACAGATAAACAAATATTGAATATAAAAAAAAATAAAAAAATAAATCATGTTTATTAAAAAGCAAAACTTTACTTCCTTGGGAGTTGATGGCAATACATATAATTAAAGTACCTGATAAACAAATAAACAAGACATTTCAAACATAACAAATAAAATCAAGAATCATGCGGCTAGGTACACTTTCAACACATACAATTTATTACATGCAATATCATATTCGGCATTTTTTTCTCATTTTATCAATGATGACAAGAAGCAAATATGTAGATGAAAGGAGTACAACTCCATCAGGCTAGTGGCATGTCGGTGGATACAAGATACATATATTGAGAATTGCAATTTATGTAAACGTCTGCAACTGAAAATTAAACTCTATCAGTAACTGAGATCTGGCATGAATATAAAACCAGCTATCACTTATACAGATCTGGATGGAGTGCACTTGCATAATATATTTTTTCTAACCACTAAAAAAAATAAATGGATAAAATAAAAAGATATAAAAAAACCTTGTCATAAACTTTAACTCCGAAGCAATAATAATGCAGTGAAAAGGGTGCTAAGGTTTACTTAAAAGCTCGAAGCACTTTTTTATATACTGGTTATAGCCTGAATTTTAGACTGATCCCCATTCTTCACAAATGGGGAATTCAATTAGGTTCCAGTCGTTTTTTTGCCATTTTTTTTAGCTATTTGCATAAGTTTTGCATGAAATTTAAAAAGGGGATCCAACGCCCGGAAACCTCATCATTACAGTAATATCAAGTGTTTATTACCGTACTGACAAGCAAAGATTATGACAAAACAGGACTTTTTATTTGGAAGGCTGACAGGTACCATAGATCGGTCACATCATTCGTGTTCCATAATCAATAATTACGGTATTAGCAGAATAGAGAGGATAACATTTCTCGAAATAAAAAGGAAAGACAAAATTAATGATTAAACAGAAACAGAAAATACCAGCTAGAAATTGTATAATTAAATAATTACAGTATAAAACTTTACAAATGAGGAAAACACGGTTCCGAATCAAGAAGCTTTGAATTTTGGTGGAAATCCCATTCCATACAGGCCAGCCTTTGTTTGTCTTTAGGCGAAGTCGTAAATTTAAAATTATTTTGCAGATGCAACGTATGAAATGAAACTTGAACATCTTGCATCTGCATTGTGGATACACGAATTCTCTTATAATCATATAGCATGCATCTTTTTGTTTTCAATCTAAAGAGGCATCAATTCTATTTACTTGACTAATAGAAGAGGTGCATGTAATAATTTTTTGGAAAAGCTCTAATTTCTATTTTTTGAAAAGGGAACAAAAATTCTCGGGAAACGGGGAAAAAATATTTTGGGGAACGTCCACGCCTCGTGCTACTATTCAAGCAGTCTCTATTCGTACTTTATCCACTAAATCAGCTAAAATATGTTCATTATTGGTCATTCAATACACTCTAGAAATTGTCTAATATTAGCCCAAGTTTTCTGTCAAAATAATTTGAAATTCAGTAAAGTGTTTAATCGTTTATACCAATTTGTGATGTTAAACCGTCATCTTCAATATTCAGTCTTAGTCTATTCATTAATTAAAATTTTGCGCCAATTATCGTCAATACGCAAAAGTTTCGGGAATTATAATGCACAGTTTTAGCGTTTATTCGTGAAAGATTTCATTTATATACCTGCAAATATAAGCTCAAAAGGCTTCCGTAAGAAAAAAGCTTGTATTATATGAAAACAATACTACATTTTTGCTATTGCTGGAAAGCCTTTTTTTCTCTTTTTTATCATACTGTTATTATTAGTTACTGAATAAGTGAAAATGTAGAACCGTGTTAGCGAAGAGAGCAAACTAAATATCAAACTTGTATTATGCGATAATCAAACTTGTTTTGTTCGATATTCCTCGTTTGTATAGCATACACTATACTAGTATATTTAGTTTTTTTTCCTTGGAAATACAGCACAGGCGTGGGTAACACTGAGAAAAAGGGGTTTGCACTTGGAAATGAAAGAGATTTTTTGGGGGTATTTCTTAATATAATATCAGGATATTCGTTCAAAAATACATGATTGTCAAGACAAAAAAGGGGGGGTTCAACCCCCGAAACACCCCCTCTAGATCCACCAACGCAACACATTTGAGTTTCATTTATTACTGTTTTATTAAATGTTTGCCAAGCAACTAAATGTTCATGCTAACAACAGAAAAGGATGAGTGGCAATAAGACCCATATTTGGCCCAAAAAAATCAAGTTGTTTAAAATAGTGTGATATTTATGGGAAATATTAACTATTACATCTGGCTACAAAGAAAACATATAATAATACGAATTCCTTTCATTTTGACGTTATTGTGACATCACAAGGAGCCGTCTTTTTGAAAGAAAATCAGAAAATCTGCAATTTTGAATGTTCTCAAAGCAAATTTTCTTCAAGTGAACATGGGGCACATGCAATCAACAACTTCAAACATTCAGAAATGATGTATTTCACCATTTTACACATTTTGACTAAATATGAAGTTGTTATTCAGATGTGCCCATATTTTTCAAAGCACAAAAATGTGCAAAACACAGCAAATATCTATGAAATTCTGACTATTTCCAAAAATATAGCTTTTGAGTTAACTGATTA
Source organism: Modiolus philippinarum (assembly GCA_002080025.1). Lineage (NCBI taxonomy): Eukaryota > Metazoa > Mollusca > Bivalvia > Mytilida > Modiolidae > Modiolus > Modiolus philippinarum. Next base: position 5,828 of record MJUU01041313.1, read on the forward strand.
TCATGAGAATCAAACTGATATGGAAAAAAGCTTTATCATTTTCATAAAGCCCTATACTTGTTCAATGTTTCAGGAACATAAGACGTCTGTTTGTATAGTTTTAGTTTCATGGTATATCTTGGGCCAAAAATGGGTCTTACTGCCACTCATCCTTTGTTACTAAGGGACAAAATGGTTGCTTAGAGACTTTATGATAGCTGCTTGGATATGTTATTATCTGTGTTTTTTTTCTGTTTAATTCTTACTGTTGAGCAACTAAGGAAAACTTGGGCAGCTATGCTCACCATGAATGTACAGCGAAGGGAGTGCCAGTATATTACTTTATTTTCATGTTAGTGTAACATATACAACTCAATGTAAAAGAATGGATAACAGGAAACACCCACAATGGCTTTAAATTATAATTACATGCCACAATCTGTCATGGAACTACACATGAACAAGATGTGTTATGCCCCCGAGTAGAAGTAAAGAAGAAACATTTAGCAACTTTGAACAATGAATGTCCTTCTGTAATTTGTAGAAATAAATTCTTGTATCAACTGAAAAGTTTAATCACATCAAATGATGATTGCAATTGGAGGCAAACACAGAAGTCACCCAAATGAACCCCTCCAATCATTATCCAAGCATTATTAACCCCCTCCCTATTTGGAACATTTATAGTCAACTCATTGTGTTCTGTCTATCAGTGTTATCAGTACTTTGATTACACCAGGGATCATCAATACTGGTTCCCCAAAAGTGGAGGAATACACAGAAGAGAAGAAATGAAATAATAGATATTTTTAGTAACCGCACTCATCATTGATATATATAATACATATATAAATACATATATAAATACCTGTAAAACGAAAGTGAATAAATGAAGAAAATATACTGAATGATTTAAAATTCTTTTTTTACAAAAAAAAAAAAATTCTATAGATATCAAGAAAAATTTCATCATAAATGAGTTTAATTTCTTTTTATATAAAATAAAACAAAATATAATTTCATTTTTCTGGTGAAATTTTACCGGAGAGTCACATGCCAAGGTCAAGGTCACAAGGCAAAATATTCTGGTACCAACTGAAAGGTCTCTCCACAAGAAGTACACATGCAAACTATGAAAGCCCTATCACTTACCATTCAAAAGAAATGCTCAATGTTAAAGTTTTTATGCAATTGTTCACAGGCCTAGGTCAAGGTCACAATGTCAACTTTTCTGGTACCAATTAAAAGGTCTTGCCACAAGGAATGCACATGCAAAATATGAAAGCCATATCACTTACAATTCAAAAGATATATCCAATGTTAAAGTTTTTTTTTTTTTTCAAAAAGTCCATCACATGTCAAGGTCAAGGTCACGAGGTCCAAAATTTTGGTATCGTTTGAAAGGTCTTGCCACAAGGAATACACATGTACAATATGAGAGCCCTACCATTTACCATTCAAAAGATATACCCAATGTTTAAGTTTTTTGTGGACAAGCAGACAAACAGACAGACAGACCAAAAACTATATGCCCCCCGAAACTTCGTTTCACGGGGGCATAAAAACACGAATAAGACAAGAGACAAACGTAGAAAACAATAGGAACTCGGGACAGCCAGACTTGGTACCGGCACTAGCAAAAGCCAGCGGTAGGGTTAAACCGGTTTATGGGCACCCAAACCTCCTCTTTATCTGTCCCGTTTCCCTATAGTATAAGAAACATACGAATAAAACCCAATACAGGTAGACTACTAACTCCATGACCGCAATTTTGAAAGGAAAGAAAAAACAATACGTAATTTTGAAAGATGGGTCAAGGGGTGCTCGCCGCTAAACTGTCGGCTAGCTCAATGAGCCTAGTCTGCTGGTAGAACACTGTCGCACTACGGAAGAAAAATCAAACTCAAAACTTCCCGAAGGGTTTTGTCAAGAATCATCATAAAATCTTGTCGATATCCCCTATTGCGTAAAGAATGTAAGTTACGTCCAAGCTTTTCTGGATTTTTAATCAATTTCTGGCATTTTTTAACAACATTTCCGTAAAAACGAGGATTAATAAATGCCTTAGTAATAAGCTGTTTACGAGTGACACCATATTTAGATATCAAATGTTCATATCTATTATAAAACTTCTTAAATGTATTCAACAACTTATGAAATCTGTAACCCTGTTGTAAAAGTTTGGCTGTGATAGTAAGGTTACGTTCATTAAAATCGTCAAGAGTAGAACAAACCCGTCCGAATCGTACCAGTTGAGAAATATACACTCCGTAGGATGGAGTTAGAGGGATGTCGCCGTCAAGAAAAGGGAAATTAGTAATTGTGAAATCAAAATCATCCCTTTTATCATATATTTTAGTTTTTATTTCACCAGAGTCAATAATGATAGTTAGATCCAGAAAAGGGCAGTATTTTGAATCATTGTTAGTTTTATTAAATTTTAGTTGTTGCGGGTAAATAATGTCTACATAATCTAAAAACTGGGGATTATCAATAGTAAGGATATCGTCAATATGCCTGCTGTTATCATTGAAAATAAAAATAAGTTTATCACTGTTTGGTATGGTTCCGTTTTGAAGTTTTTTCATGAAGTATCGTTCGTAACAGAAAAGGAAAAGATCTGCAATCAGAGGTGCACATTTTGTACCCATGGGAATACCTATGACCTGTTGATAAATAGTGTTGCCAAAACGAACAAAACTATTGTCCAGGAAAAGATTGAGTGCATTAATCATATCATCACATGTCCAGGAACAATGAATTATATATTTCGTGTTTGCATATGTTCTTGTTTGGTGTATAACAATGATCGTTGCTAAGGACAATTTAGGTTGTTAGGTCTCCAACAAGAATCGAGAACTCAAGGGATTTTTACAGATTCATTGAAGATCTTATGGTGGCTTTGAGTTGTTATTACTCCCCTTTGGGTCGTTGTCTCTTTGATACATTCCCTGTTTCCCTTCTTTTTTCTATCATTTAACTGTAATTTAGAAATAAAATTTAAGTGATATAAATGGCCTTGCATCTGCTATATTTCTCTTAAAAGCTTAATCTTCAATTTTCGTGTGCGATTTGTACCGTTGCTAAGCACACTGTAGGTTTCTATAGGCTGCTGCTACAGGCAGATGGAATACAGAAAGGGAAGTAGTAATACAGTAATACATATGTAATACAGATATAGTATTGTATTGGTATTTTCGCCATTACATGGGCTGTTATTCAGACCTTTTTTCGATTTCATTAACAATTTTTAACGTTGCTAAGAGCAGTTTTGGTTGCTAAGTTCTCCAAAAGTAAAGAAAATAACATGTACCTATACACTTTCACCCTTTTATATAATTGTTTTACAAAAATATCATTTATTCGATATTTTAACCCTTTAGTTTTCTGTTGTTTCCTATTTTTTTCTCATAGTATCTATAATCTAAAGCGTTGCTAAGGAAACTTTTGGTTGCCAGGTTCATGATAAGTAGAGAAAAAGAACGTAATATACACTCGTGGGCATTCTGACCTAATAAATTACATATATGTGATATTTGATTCCTTTGTTATGATCCAAATATGTTCTTTTCCTGTCATTTCACAGTTATTCTAAATCGGTTGCTAGGCAACCATCGTTAGGCCTGAACAGGAAAAAAATGTCATTTTTTCCACTCCCAATATGAGGGCTATTAATCATAAAAATATTAAGATATTTGAAGTGGGGGCCAAAAACGGGCCTTATCCTACCTTGTCCTTTACACGCACTTCCTTCTTTTGGCATATTCCATTTAAAAGGTTTATTTTTGTTACAATCTTTTATATGTTTTTCTAGAGCATTTTCGGTTGTATACGAAGCAGTAATACAATTTCTACAATGATATCTTTCATGATTATTATGATTAAGATAAGCATTAAAATTTTTAATTAAACAATAATGTTTTTTATTATTTCAAGTGACATATAATAGGTCTATAACATATTCTCTATTTCCAAATTCACTTCTATACAGGCGATATATATTTCGTAAATTTTTTTCTTGAGTTTTTTTATTCAAATTAGGATCTTCTGGATCATATAATTCTTTTTCAATTCCAAAAACATTTATAGTTATATTTTCATTTTGTTCTTCAAATTTTTTAATTGAATTTATACTCATTGGAAATTCAATATTTTCAATTTTAATACATTCTAAAAAAGGTTTATAAATTGATGCTCTTGCGGGGTTTTTATTCATTTTTTTAAATGTATCAGAATATTTTTCTTTCCACGTTGGATAATCTTTTAATTGATATA
>MJUU01041313.1:10199-21326 GCA_002080025.1 Modiolus philippinarum
CCAGATTCTTTTCCCTGATGTTCTTCTTCCCATGCTTTATAATTTTTTATAATAGAATTATAAACTTCATTAAATTCATTTTGTGCTTGAAGTCTTAGTAATCCACTATTATAATATCTTTCTATTTTATCATATAAAGCTATAGGTTTTGAATAGATAGTTTTTATAATAAGATTAAATTTAACATTAGGAAATGATAAAACTAATCTTTTAACATCTGATTTAATCTTTTTAAAATAATCATCTATATTAACACCACTTTTATTTATAAGCTTTTTAACATAATTTTTATTTTTAGGTCTCATTTTTTAAAGAACAATTTTTAATTAAGTAATATTCACGTCGATAATTAGGATTCCTAAGTATAAATTCTTGATAAGATTGTTTATATTTTTCTTTATGTTTAATATAATGTAAATGTTATATAAGTTTAAGACATTGTTTACATGCACTTTTAACTCCCATTGGTTTATCCTTTGCTTTATAATATTCACTTAGTAACTTATATTTTTTACATTTAGTACAGATTTTCCCTTCTGTCATTTTTAAAAAAGAATTTTTATTTATTTAAAATGGCGCTTACAAATCTAACAAATAGATTAGCAGAGGAATTACATCGCAGGGTTGTAAGTGTTTTTCCTAAAAGACGTGTTTATGTTCATTCTGTTGATCAAACATGAGCAGTTGATTTGGTAGATATGCAAAAATACTCAAAACAAAATAAACATTATAAATACTTATTAGCAGTTATAGATGTATTTAGTAAATATGGTTGGTTAGTTCCGTTGAAAAATAAAACAGGAGTAACTGTAAGTGAAGCATTTAAAACACTATTTAAAGAAAGAAAACCAATGTACATTTGGTCAGATAAAGGTTCTGAATTTTATAATCGACAGGTAAAAGAATTGTTAAAAGATAATGACATAAAATTATATTCAACTGAAAATGAAGAAAAAAGCAGTGTAGTAGAAAGATGGATAGGAACGATGAAACAACATATGTTCAGATATTTTACAGCCTCTGGAACATTTAAATATTATGACGTATTAGATCAATTAGTTAAAAATTATAATAATACGGTACATTATTCAATTAAAATGACACCAGTTGAAGCAAGTAAATTAAAAAATCAATCAAGAGTTTATAAAAATTTATATCCAGAAAAAGATTTAATTCGGTCAAAAAAACCTAAATTCAAAGTAGGAGATAGAGTAAGAATAACAAAAAAGAAAGGTCATTTTGAAAAGGGTTATACAACTCGTTGGACAAAAGAAATATCTGTAATTGAAAAATTTTAAATACAAACCCTATTACTTATAAAATAAAAGATTTAAAAGGTGAAGAAATAATAGGTTATTTTTATGAACAAGAATTACAGGTGACTAAATTTTAGATTTTTTTCTTCGCTGAACTTCCGGAATTTTTTTGGGGGGAGAGGGGGGGGGGGCAAAATTTTTTGTCACTTTTTCTGTGTAACTATTTTCTCCTTCAGGATTTTTTAAACACAATAGTAATATGTTATATTGATGCTTCCCACCACCGACTATTTTTGAGGTACGAAAAAATAGTCGGTGGGGGGAAGCATCAATATAACATATTACTATTATTGTCGCAAATTACGATAATGCGATACATGCGTCATTTGCTTCGTCGTACAATTATGTGGTATGGTAATTTCGTTGTTTGTCTCTATGGGCATGTTTTGGGAAAAAGAAATACTTTCAAAGGGAATTCTCCGGTCACTTTCGACGGCGACGATCTCTTGGTCAATGGCCAGCGATTAAGGCGATGCATGGGCTATGGGAGCTCATGGTGATGAAGAGGCCAAAAGATTTCGATATGGACGATCTGGAAGCTTACGGCGATATCCTGAAGAAGACCTATGCGATGTACCAGAATAATTGTGCCCTATCGAAGGCCTCAAAGTAAAACCGCAGCTTCAATTGGAAGGCCATCATATCCCATATCTATGAGGATAAAAAAGGGAGCGGGGTGCTCTTCCTTCCATCATATACGACGCAGCTGACTGAGCGCTAGGAATTTTCGCCGAGCTTTTCAAAGCTGGGAATACCGGCGTCCGCAATGAGATCTTTGTCTTTGAATAATCCTTTTTCTTTCGTTTCTCACATACTTTATTACTGTTCGGGTAACCAAAGTAGTACAAAGTAGCAGAATTGCATTTGGTAAGGAAAAACATGTTTCTGTGTGTTGTCAGTAGTCGATGCCTAATGACGTTTCCATCTTGTTTAAAAGCATTTTTTAAGTAAGAGAAGATAAGCGTTTTAGTGCAATTGGGGTTGATTTTCAGTATTATACACTATTTAATTTTTGTTTTTTGTTTTTTTAATCGTTTTCTTATCATTGTGGAAGGGAGAATTTAGTATTACAATTTAGCGTAGCATACTGAGATTCCATTTAAAAAAAATCGCCATCCTCGTCGCCCTCCGAAGTGGAAAGTGTATCGATAATGCTATGTATAAGCGTCTTCATCGTAATATCCTTAAATAAACTATGCTAGTAACGAAGCACGGATAGCGCCGAAAATATGCGGTTGGAGTACGAGGAATATTCGATACCATGAAGAGTCGTCACTTCTGTCACCGTCTAGACCTTGGGGAAGAAGGCTGCAACCACCGCCACCAATGCAGCGATCAAGGGAGTGGAGAAGGGCGCCACCAAATCCGTAGATCATCTGGTGAGCATAAATCTTCAAGGCCCAAACCTAAGTCCAAGTTTCCATCAAAAGCCGCCGTTATCCTATCGAAGCACGAGGTGGATATCCATAACCTTATTATAGGAGCAGGCATCGCAGGCGTGAATACCAATAAATAAATGGCCGAGATGATGAATCTCCGTGAAAACCCAGGTGTACGAATTCAACGAATACCATGCCATCAACGGGACGCAGCTGAATAGCTCTGGCACCGAGATCCGCTGTTAAAACTGGATTGGAACCTCGACATATCTCGCCATTACAAAACAGAATGCAGAACACTTCACCAAAGGGAAATAAAGAAAGGTAAGATTTTGACTATAATTACACAAAGAATATTGATCGCTCCAAATTCCCAGAATTTCCTAGGACAAGGGACAAGAAAAATATACTACTAATTGGGAGCTCAACATTGAAAAGGATGTCGCCGAGAAGAATGTCGAATGAAAATGTGAATACGAAAGTAAAAACCATTCGAGGAGTAAGAATTAGAGATATCGAAGGGTGCTTGATAAACTATATATCGGACGGAAACCTAAACAACGTAGAGGTTGTAGCAATACACGTAGGAACAAACAATGTGTCGGACCAGGATTCGGTGCATGCGATCATAAATGATTACAGAAACTTAATACACACCGTAAAGCAAAGTTTACAGACAACAAAACTATTGATATCATCAATATTCCCGAGGCCAACAGATTATCAAGCGAACTTGGTTATTTCAGAAGTGAATAGACAGTTATTTTAACTGGAGGAAAAACAGTTCGAAATACTTGACAACAAAAAAGACAAAACAATTTCATGATCATATAACTTATAGATCTATGAAACATTTTAAAGAAAATGATTTTATTGAACATTTGTCGAAGTGTTCATTTAACAGTATACTGGATATTGATGATCCTGATGAAGCACTTCTTGCTTTTCTAAATATTTTTACTGAAGTTTTAAATCATCATGCCCCTATCATTAAAAAGCGAGTGAAATATTTGCAACAAAATGAGTGGATGACTGATGAAATAAGAGAAAGTATGAGAAAACGTGATTTTTATCACAAGAGAAAAGATATGATAAATTATCGTTTATGGAGAAACAATGTTGAATACATGGTTGAATCGTCCAAACAAATTTATTATACTAATATTGTAGCAGATACAAAGGGGAAAAGTAATAAATTATGGAAACACTTGCATAATGTTCGTGGTTGTAAAAATCATAGTACCTCTATTACTTTGAATGACTCTAATGGTAAACATATTATAAATCCAAATGTATTGCAGATGTCTTTAATAATCATATTATCAATATAACTGATAATGTTAATCTTAATACCGACACTGATATCAAAGGTACAGAAAAACTTGATAATTATATTTCGGAACGTATTCCGGAAAATATCTTTTTCACTATTCTGTTGATTTCAAACCAGTTTGTACTTCAATAGCTAAAAACATTAGATATATCAAAAGCAACTGGTCTTGACAATATAAGCGCAAAATTTCCAAAACTGTCATCTCATTTTATTTTTAGTCCTTTATGCCATATTTTCAATTTGAGCATAAAAAAGTCAACTTTCCCCTCTCTCTTCAAACTGGCTAAAGTCGTTCCAGTCTTTAAAAACAGAGGGTCTCGAAATGATGTTTCTAATTATAGACCTATTGCAATTTTGCCTTTGGCATCAAAAATCTTTGAAAGACATGTGAAAAATCATTTGATGAATTTCTTAAATAAATATGATCTACTTTATCTATTGCAATCAGGTTTTCGTTCAAATCATTCTTGTCAAACAGCATTAACATTTATGATAGACAGATGGCTAAAAGCAATTGATAATGGTGAATTAATTGGAACGGTATTTCTAGATTTATCCAAGGCTTTTGATCTTTTTGATCACGAATTGCTCCTTCTAAAATTGCAGATTTTCTTACACTTCTTTACAATGGTTTTCTTCTTATTTGCACGACAGAAGACAGACTGTTTCCATTTCAAATACATTTTCTGATTTCCAACAAGTAAAATTAGGTGTTCCACAAGGGTCAGTTTTGGGCCCTATATTATTTTTGATTTATATCAATGACCTTCCTTTATATAACCCAAATCATAACACTGATCTTTTTGCTGACGATAGTACTATATTGGGAAAAAACAAATTCTGTATAAGCCAAGCACTAAATGCGGTACTTGAAGATATTTCGCAATGGTGCAATGAAAATAGAATGGTTGTAAATGTGTCCCAGACAAAGTCAATGTGTATAGGCCCAAAACAGAAACTTTATACCGTATCTAGTTAAACTTTTGATGTATCTATCAATTGCAATCAAATTAGTGAAAGTCAGTGTGAAAAGGTACTTGGTGATTTCATTGATGCAAGTCTTTCATGGACTGACATATAAGCTATATTGCGAAAAGGGTCAATTCGTCTTCAGCATTACTCAGAAGAATCAAGAAATACATGAACCACAAGACGAAAGTTCTTTTTTATAATGCATATATTCTCCCCCATTTTGATTATTGTTGTTCAGTTTGGGGTGACTGTAGTAAATATCTAATTGACAGCTTACTAAAATTACAAAAAGGGCTGCAAGAATTATTCTAGTAGATGAACACGATTTTACAAAACCGTCTAGCAAACTATTTGAGGAATGTGGAATTATTCCAATAACGAAAAGAATACTTTACCATAAGGCATTATTGATGTATAAATAAAAAAATAAATTAGCTCCAAAATATTTATCAGATCTACTTGTTTCTGCAAAGGACAATGAATCATACAATACAAGATTTTCATCTTCAGACAATTCCATTGTCCCAAAAACAAATACAGAACTATACAAAACAAGTTTCTCCTTTGGTGGACATAAACTGTGGAAATCTCAACCTAATTCAATTAAAGACTTGAAAACTGTTTTTGAATTCAAAAGTGCTTACAAATTGCTGAATTTTTGATATTTTTCTATTAACTAATTGATTATGTATATTATTTGTATAAATTGATAGTAGTGTTTATATTTTCTTGTATATATATTTATATTTATGTGTTAACTTGTGTTTGTTTTTAAGAGAGCCTTATTGAAAATTGGTGCAATCCAAATAAGTCACTCTCTCTAAATAAAGATATTTATTTATTTATTTATTTACAAGATCTCTTCCTGTATCCATCCAAGAGCTACCTCTTGCTGGATGGAAGGCCCCAGAAGAATGATGGGACGGCCTATGTCGATGCCAACCTCATCTCCCTCATCAATAATGCAATGCTCTTCCTCTTCAAATCCATCAGCTACAAGCTTTCCGGGCAGACGATCGAGCACTTAAACGATCTCGGAGTCGCGACCACGACGCTGGTCCTTCTCATATATCCCGACGATATCTCCAAGTCCAAAGACCTCAACCAACTATGGGTCAAGAATGCCTCCGCAGACGCCGCTGACAAAAATCTGGAATTTGCCGCGCGCATAGCATACGTCATCACCAAGCCCGCCAATAAGGGTTCATTCTCCTTCACCAACCCCTTTAAGCATATCTTCGGTTTTGCCCTGAACTACGATAAGTTGGTCTATGGATTCAAGCATGAGCTCACTCTAGTTCGCGAATCGCATAATGACGCCATCTTCTGGGATGCTGCCAATTTTAACGAAGCGGCCAAGATCGACCTTAGCAACCTCTCCAGGGTCATCCCCCACGTGATGCCCCCCGACGACCAGAAGCTGCGGCTCTGTAACGCCATCGAGAGCGAGGTGAAGTTAAATATCGGCTTGAGGCAGTGCCGATAATCTTACCTGGCGCCTCTCCGGCAGAAGCAGACCTGAAAGACCATGATGGGTGATCGTCGCCTTCAAGACCGATAAGAGTAACGACCAAAAAGCCAACCCAGCCATCTTCGACCACTGCTGCCTGAATGATATCCACGTCACTTTGAATTCTCAGAGATATCCCCGCCAGGGGTTATAATGCCTCCTTCACTAGGAGGCTGCGATTTCCGCTGGAAATTTTTCAATATGGATCACTTGGTGAGCAATCCAGGCATCATTCCCGCCGACTGAACGCATCTCCATCCCCTCTTCGTATTCGACGTTTCGAAGCAGAGCGAGCGCCCAAAGGACTCGACGATCGACGTCTATATCAAGGCAAAATTCGATCACAAGGTCGCCGCTAATACCAAAGCCTACGCCTTGGTCATCTCCGATCGCATCCTCAATTTCTAATCAGACGATCGAAAGATGAGCGTCGTGTACTGAACCATATATAAATGACCGAGCTTCAGCAGATCGTCAAGACCACGGAACCCAAGCGAGGATCTCTGGTCGTCTCTGAATGGGGCGGCCGGATCTCTACGCGATTCAATCAACCCATTCATCTAAACCCCTCCAAGAGCTACGAGATGACCCTGGTCAACATCCTTCCGAAATATTCACGAGAGAAATCACGTTTCTCCTATTCCCCAGACGATGGCGCGCGCTGCTTCTCCATCGCTTTGAATATCGGATCCTACCGAATCGATGATATCAATGCCGAGATCAAGAGGCAAATGCGTCGAAATAGCCACGGCCCCAAGATAATAATCGTTGCCAACCGAGAACTCCTGCGAGAGCACTGCAAGGTACTGTGAATTTATTCACTTTCGTGGGTATCAATTTTCTTTAGTAGAGAAAAAAAGACATTTTGTGGTTTACGTAAATTCGTTGATTGCCATTTGTTAAAATAAAACAAAAACGAATAAAAATGAAATCACAGTATCCGGACTGTCATAGGATTCAACGAAGAGACCTTTATCTACGATGCCACCTTCAATGGATATTTCGAGAGCGAGAGTATCGTGAATATCATCAACGTCATAAGCATCCTGGTGAATAGCGATATCATCAGTGGAAGCTACGTCGACGGCGTTCAACAGTCTGTCATCTATAGATCTTTCCTCAACGTTTGCCAGGTCATGAAGATCGTTCAGAACCCTAAGAATTTGACCCATCTTCCGATGACCGTGAATACCATAAACTCCATGGCGACGCAGATCATCGATCATGATGGTCTGCCTACCGATCTCTATGGCTAGCACTTGACCATGAGCGTCCACCTTCCAGAGATATAAATAAATGACGTATTCCGAGTACGGTCTGAACCTGAGCTCAAGCCAGAGGGATGAAGTCAGACTTGCAGCAAAGCGCAAGTCATGCCCCGTGAGCATCCGCCTCTCGCAAGAGAATCTCAGACAATGACACGTTGCTGCTCACGAATCGGCGGATCCAGAAAATCAATGAGCTAAAGCGGGCCGGTGAAGGAGGAATCTTGGAAATGAGCACCACCCAGATGAAGCAGAATTTGCAGAAAGAGGTTGGATCCCCCATGCTCGCCGGCCTGGTGATAAGAGACTGCCCCGTGGTAAAGAAGACCGTTCTTCCAGCCTTGGGAGTGGGCCGCTTGAGCCGTCTAGGTGGAGTCACCGTCAATAAAGCCTTGGGGTCTGGATTATACCTCAAGAAGGGCGACCAGGTCTGCTGCGTGATTCCTCACGATGAGGGCTTATATCTCTTCCCAGCCCATCTGCCGAAGATCGTCCAGGGTGATGGTTTATATCTTAAGCGCGATGGTAAGCCATACGACGGCTCCGGATTAATGCATGCTTCCCTAGAGCCCTAGATAAATAACGGACGAAGTAGATGCCAGACTCGAGGATTTCCTGGAGTCCGAGGTACAGAAATATGCCCGCATGCTTTGCATCTATAAGCGACTTGATAAGGTTGTCTCCATTGTCCTAGCTGCGGCCTCCATCAGCAGTCTGCTACTTACCAGCAGCACCATGGGATTGGCTGTAACCGGGGTTGGCGCCACGGCATTCCCCCCCCCCCCCCCCTTGGCCTTGGATCCCTTGCTTGCCCGAGTGCTACGACAATACTCTCGGTTATCGCGAAGCGAATAGTAAAAAAGAAGCATCATGATACTCTCCGTTTGATCCTGTCAATCTCAGCTCCCAGGTGGAAATGATGCCCCTGTCGTCTGCCTGAAGAATTACTACGATAGAAAGGGTCGGTTGAGCCAGCCATTGCCCCCTTAAAGCGAAGATTTAGAGAGCATTCCCAAGGCCCTCGCTGATCCCAACCCTCAAATATCTTTTCCGATGGGTTTCCTCCTCAGAAAGGATTCCCACACGCATTCTCCACCACTTCAAAGTCGAAGTAGTCACGCCCACTCTTCTTTGACTTCTTCATCCCATAGTTATCGATCTAGAGCAGGTACATGTACCACTTTTTCCGCGATTTTTGCCGAATTTCCCAGGTCATCCCGCTGCACGCCAAGACCTTGGTTTCTACCCCTTTCCTCTCCAGCGTCAGAAACATGCTTTCCCCAAACTGACTTTTCGTCTCCTTGACCCCCACAACTTAGAATATTTCCAAAGGCAGGTCGCTCCACCTCAGAATCGGCTGGCGTCTGGATTCCTTTGAGCCTATGCCCTCTTTCTCACTCTTCGTCGCTTTCTTTCCGCTCGAGACCTAGCAATCGGATTTGTTGATCCGTCTTGTAAGAAGATTCGAAATGCATGATTAATTGGGTTTTCATTTTTTTATCAATTTTTGTGGGTCGCCTACATTACCTTACCTCCCAGCACTTTTCAGCATCCCTGACTCGTTAAGAACCCATTTGCATTCCGGGGCCCCAAATTTTGGGGTCTTATGAATGACTTCTGCATGGAAAATGGTCTTGCGGCAGAATTGTCATTTCCTTACCATTAATACTCTTTGACAGTTTTGCATCAAACAAATTTTGTCCTGCTGTGTCTTTCCAATGCTGGTACCTCAAACAAACAAAAGACACAGAACAACAGTTTCTTACGCGAGAGCAGATCAAAGATCTAAGCACGGCTTGCTAAACATAAACATGTTTGACAGAATGCTATCAATCAAACGATGGAGGCATGACATACCTGAAGATGGGGCGAAACGCATGAAAGTACTTTATATCACCCCAACACTGCATTTTTAGAATGTCAAGCGTTTGGTAAAGGAGTATCTGATCATGAACTTTATTCTTCGTTAGTCATAATTCTGATACTGTCAGTAGACCTATGTGATTTATAGAATGTATAACTGCTATATTGAAATAATATTATGTTTCATTGGCATTAACCTCTCTGTCCTTTCAATTTACACTTAGAATTCAAACCTACAGTTTTATTAAGAAAATTTTGAATTCAGAAAAATAATGGAATATCCTACGTCTTATATATTTTCTAAATAACACGTGTATAATTATGTCTAATATATTTTAATTTACTTTCCATTAATTTGGAGTATTTGATATTTAGATGTTCTGAGTTTTAAGGGTTTTGAATATTAAAACGACATCTTTCGCCGACTTTGACTCGGTAATGGACACATTGTACAAACTGTGTAGAAAAATACCAGACTCCATGGAGTATCAAGACCCATCTATATTTTTATACGAGAGAAGACTCACTGAGGGAGGGATCATACAGAGGAGTAAAAAATCTTATCCATTCTCCTTTTCTAATGCCCGTTCAACCTTAATTTTTATTAAAGTTTCGAATTGATTAATTAGTTCTGGTCCCATCATATTTAAAACTCTACTGACTGGTCGAAAAGTCGGTCAACCGATGAGAATACTCAATAAAACTATTCTTCTATCCAATATATCGATCATGTTCAACGAATTTGAAATATCTTTATAAAAAAATATATAAATTGAACAGATATATCATGATAAGGAGTGAGTAATTTGCCAAAACTACAAGTCATGGAGCGGTAAAATTTCCCGAGCATTACTGGTAACATTACTGGTAAGCTTATTGCAACCAGAATAGTAAAGAACATGTAAAATATGGTTCAGAGCTTAATTCAAGTCTTATACATGTACGAAATTTGTACGAAAGTTGTATTATTTTGTTGATTGATTTTATGAGCATTTCTAAACACTTGAACACAAAAGAAAACCAGGATCTGTGAGACGAAAACGTACAATAAATCTTTGACACATCTTTTGCCTTATGGTTTCTTTTTTTCGATGTCATGTGAACTGAAAAGACATAACTTATTGGAATTGCCATCTGCAGAAGGTAATTTCGATATTTAATTACCCCATTACTCTAATACAGCGGCATTTGTGTTCAACACACTTGAGTCATATATTAACCCCTTCCAGGTGCCGTTTACATTTATAAAGGTACGATGCACAGTAAAAGAGCGATCTTGCGATCTTATTTGATAAACCGAAAAGAACTTGGCAGATGTATAGGTAGCGAACAAACAACGATACCGAATGCTGTTATATATACGGAAATGGGGAAATTGAGATAAAGCCACATAAGCGTCAGAAGCATTACAAAACGCAGATCGGATCAAGTTGCGAAAAATTCCAAATTGGGCATTTTCCAAATTTTTTCGTCCCCATACGAAAAATCA
>MJUU01041313.1:21367-34979 GCA_002080025.1 Modiolus philippinarum
AAAAAAAAAAACAAAAAAAAAAAAACAAACAAACAAACAAAAACAAAAACAAACAAAAAACAAAACAAAACAAAACAAAAACAATAGAAAAAAATCGCAATTTACTAAGGCACGTGAATAAACAAATACAAATTGTGCATGTACATGTAGTACGGAAATAACCTTTTAACATGTTACCCTTGTTGTATTTAGTCAAAAACAACGGCAGTAGAATACCGAAGGAACAAAGCACAAGATTACACTAATCAAAGTCCAGAGACAAGGCAAAAGCAAGAACACCGAAAGACGGAAGACCAAAGACACCACATGCCCACAAAACACACGAACATTACATATACAACACAAAAAACTAAATCACTAACAGTGTGACATAAACCGACATAACAGACATGGACATTTCATTTATAATAATCCAATTTTGACAAGAAAAGTGTATTGTTTCCTTATCGTCTGCCACATTGATCATATATTTTGAAGTATTTTAATCATTATATACTATAGATTGAAATAGTTTCTATCGTTTCTCTTTTGTCAAATGAATCATTCTGATTGGAAATCAAATATAAAGGATGGTGCCTGTAACAAAGTGTTTTTAATTACAAGGAAATCGAAATTTATTTGAATTTATTCCGGTCGATTGTATTTTGGATGTATTCAAAATATAAATATTTACATAGAATGGTATGTATATTTGAAAAATTATACTATTTAATATTGTGTAATAAAATAAGAAACATTCAGTATATTGACATTTTAATTTATTTTAATTTAATAAAGAAAAAAAAAATCTATACCGTAAAAGCATGCTTTTATATTACCTAGGCTATCCATTTAAAGCAAAAGCTACATTTTTTTACGCTTCTTCTGCTGTAACACGTTTGCGAACTTTTGTAAAATGTTATTAAGACTTTCCATGCGTCCCTTAAGTTGTCAATATCTCTAGGGCTTGATTACCTATGAGTTAATTATGACCTTCAATTTTTAACGTATCTACACTTATGATTTCATTCATTCTTTATGAAAACCATTCCATATTTAGTTTGATTTTGGAAGCCATATCTAAGTGGTAAAAGCACAAATAATGATCTTTGGACATAATCACCCTTTTGACACTGAAACTTATTTCATTTTTAAAAAAGTTTAATTATTTGTATTCTTAAGAGATTTTTTTTCGTGTCGTTATTCTCTTTAAAGGAGCCAAGTGATATTCTCTTCGCAAGAATTAAAGGGATCGGGAAAAAATACCGAAGTTACTTTAAATTTAGTTACTGCATCTGTGCATTTCGACAAATTATGTCTTTTCAGCGTGGATCAAATCAAAACCTTTGGATATATCTATTAACTGAAATACTTGTAAAAGCTGATTTAGAACAAATAATCGATAGAATCTAAAAATCATATCTATATATGTAGCTGGCGAAAAACGCATATGCAGAAAGTTAAATAACAGTAACTCCAGTATAATGTTATGTATTACCCTTTGCACGCCTCGGAAACCTGAATTTTACTACCCGGAAGTGAATTAATACTAATTGACAGACACTGTTTTTAAAAATCGAGGAATGTCACTCCATGTAAAACTGGTCAAAGATCTAAAATATAACTAAAGCAATATAAAAGTCTGCGTTTTAAGACAGAAATCATGTTTATTGTAGACAGCCGCTTCTGGACGATTATAAAATCCGGACATAAAGAAAAAACTAATTTACCAATGTTAATCGACAAAAGAAAAGGGTTTTTTTTATTTATTCAAACTTATTGTATAAATATATATGGACTGAATTTCATTGATTTCTTGAAGTACTCTTATTAAGTGTAAATCACAGATTTCCGGATGCCGGTTTTTTCTTTGAGAACATTGAGTTTCCCAGCTAGGCGTGCTTGGACTGATGCCTCTATTGGTGGACCATTTGATTTTCAGGGTGGCCTGGTATTTTTACCCGAGCCAGGAACTTTTTTTTCATTCGCCCGCTTCAGAATATTTTTTCCATATACACTATGCTAGGAAATTTTGTTGAGCCGGGTTTTTTTCCTGATAGACAGGATCTGGGCCAGATTAATATTATTTTTTTAACCAAGATGCTGGTCAGACAATTATTTGGGGGGGGGGGGGCCAAAATCGGGGCCTGAAAATTATTTTCCTAAAAAATACCAGCCCCCACCCCCTCCTGAAAATCAAATGGTCCATGCCTTAGTCCCCGAGTATGTTCACCATCCAAGTCGTCAGTACTTCGGTGCTAACCCCCCGAAAACTGTTTATATTGAAACTTGCAATACCTAATGTTGCAAAATTTTGTTTTAAACTAAGGAGTATCTCCATCAAGTATAGCTCTGTCCCTAGCCGCATTTTGGCTTTTCTCTTTAGATTCTTTTGGTTATTTATCAGCTTTCACATGTCTTTGGTTAATGGACTTCCAAACTCTTTATGTATGATAATGTGTTGGTAAGGTGAGCTGCAAAGGTAGCTGGATTTTCCGATGTTAACAGGCTCAAAAAGATGATTTTCATCACTGTTGGCATTCGGAATCATGTATTCTACCTTTGCAGCTCACCTTACCAACACATTATCATACATATTATATAGAGCTGTGTGCAACACTATTATCTATATTCCAAACTCTTTAGTTTGATTTGCACTGAAGAGACATAAGTTTTCGAAATGCGGAAATGCAGAAAAAGTTATAGTACTGTAAACGTGGAAATTTTCGCGTGGGGGTAATTTTCGTTATATTCGCGATAAAGAAAAACCCGCGAAGATATCCCCACGAGAATAGTTTGATTTTGAAGTATTATATGTAAAAGCAATGACATCGGCGAATATAAAAGTCTTTGAGCGAAAAAATAAGCCCCTCGCGAAATGTTTGTCAAACAAAATCGCGAAAATTTCCACGTTTACAGTAACTCGGATCTTTGTTATTTGTTACCACAGTGGACCTACTGGTGGACTGTAGGTCCCCGATGTTATTCACCATTCCACTAGTCAGTATTTCGGTGCTGACACGAAAACCGATTGTATTGAAATTAGCAATAATTTTGCAAAATTTTGTTTAAAACTTAGATAATCTCCCTCAGGCATAAAGTAAGTGAGAACCGAACCGTCAATCCAAAAGCGAACAATCCAAGGACAATGGCAACACCTTAAAGAAAAAAGGGGGAACAGAGACACAACATGGGTACGGAAAAATGAAGTAACACACACACAAAGATGAACAACACGGACCCAATAAAAAAAACCATGGGTGAGATCAGGTGCACCGGTAGAGTTTGCATCTCCTGCTTCTTATAAGACACCCGCCGTGTTGAACATGTGAAATCCGGTAGTAAAGTCAAATCCGGCAGAGGAAACAACAATTAAGCTTTAAATGGACAAATCTGTTGTCATGTGGGAAACAGATATCCCATAGCGATCCACAAGATGGTGATGTCAACCGTAAAAATTCTGAATTTGCTAATTTTAGCTTTTCTATCTAGATTCGTTTGGTTATTTGTTCTTTATCAGCTTTAATGTGCTTTTCGGTTAATGGACTTCCAATTGTTTTAGTTTGATCTGCACTGATGAGACATTAGTTGCCGAAATTTGTATATGCAGAAAATGAATTAACAATAACTTTGTTAAATAATGAAAAGGGCAGGAAAATAGCATGAATTTTGATTTGAGTAAGTACAGATAATATAACTACAGGGAAGCAAATAAAACCAAAGCGAATTAAAATATTCCCGGAAATGAATACCTGAATGGATTTATAATGTACAACTGCTCTCAGTTAGATTTCCTTTGATTTACGTCGCACACAGAAATGTATTGAAAAAACTAGTAAATACTAGTAAATGATATTGTATCTTTGAACAAAGCAAACCACTGTTTTTGACTAAAAATTAATAAATAAGATTGAAAGACACTAATGTTTACATGTATTAGGTTTTGTCAGAGCTCAACACAATACGTGACATTATAATATAACCTGAAATCTTTAATTGAGAGTATGGGTTACCGTGCTTGCTCATTTTTTCAAGAATTAAGTTTAGAGTTTGGTAATTTTAAGATAAATTTAACCTATATTAATATGAAACAAGCAAGAGAATATGGAAAGGCTTTATTAACAATAACTTTTGTATTTGTATTGTGAACAATTGTTGAAAAGGAAACAATGTATCCGTCGCCTTGCCATTAAAGGCGATAGTAGCCGACAAAAGAAACGATACACAATAAATTTTGTTAAAAAAATTAAGGCAATTAAAAGTAATAACGTGTTTAAAGACTGTAGTTTGTCTCTCCTGCAATGTTGAGTCCGTAAAAAGATTCCCCGAGCGAAAGATTAATGCTCCCTTTACATTTCAGTTATGATGTACTTGTTCTTGAGAGAATTTCCAAGTAGTAAAATTTACGACAAAAGGAACGATTTTAACTTCAAAATTTTCAATTTCCCTAACATGGACAGTAATATTCCAGCTACACTCCTGTTTACAGAGTGTATGTTTCACAGCTGATTCGTTACGCTAGAGTTAGCACGAATTATAAATACTTTCTCATTAGACATAGTTATTTCCGTTATCGCCTTATTAATCAAGGCTTCAAAAAATTCCATCTCGTACGATCATTCAAAAAGTTCTTTGTAGATATCAGATCATTTGTGGAAAGAATTAAAGTCTCGGTCCGAACTCCGATTCAAAATCATTAAAGATTCTTTTTTACTTAGTACTAGAATGATCATTTGTTTTAAATGTCTACGACCTTTCAATAGCAATTGCTGTTGAGTTTCCATCGGACACCCCCGAAATGGGAGGGGAGGTTTGGCATGCCATAAAACCGGTTAAATCCACCATTTCTTTTGAATAGTTACTGTGAATTTCATTTCTGCATATGCGCATTTCGACAACTTATGTAATGATTATACGAAGTCAGGACTTTTGCGGTCGACAATTTTTCCGGTGGTTTCCACCTGATTTATCTTTTTGTCTCATGAACTTCGGCTCTTGACAACTCTTATCGGTAACTATTTTATTACAC
Organism: Modiolus philippinarum; assembly: GCA_002080025.1. Taxonomy (NCBI): domain Eukaryota; kingdom Metazoa; phylum Mollusca; class Bivalvia; order Mytilida; family Modiolidae; genus Modiolus; species Modiolus philippinarum. The sequence continues at coordinate 26,376 of MJUU01041313.1, forward strand.
TGATGTATACACTATCATACTTCTAAATTTTAGCATTTCATACATTTGTAATTTTAAAATGTTTTTCTGACCACCTGTTTATTGTGCCAACATTTAATGATTTTATTATGCCAAGTTTTCTCGCTGTTGGCTCCATCTGTGCCCAATGGCTGCTTATATGCTGTGATTGTCTTTTGTTGTTCTTTTCAACGGATGACAGCGATTGTACAAATGTAGGTACACTTTGCAATTTAACTTTATGTTAGTTGACGATCCCGCATCCATGACATCAAATAATACAGATGTATCGTTGCTCGACATCCAGCAATGAATTCCGATCAAACTGATGCTACTTTGAAAAATATACATAACTGGGACAAATGGTTAAAACCCACTTGGGATATCTGACTAGTAATTAGGAGTTTATTGGCGCATTTTCGTTCATTTAAATTAAAAATATATAGGGTTAGAGCTTTAACAAAATACATATTTTTTCAAAAGAATGCTGCAAATTTTCAGCTGATCGATCGTTGATTGAAAAAATATCAGTCACTTTTATTTACATTTTAAACAAAATGAAGCTAAGGGTCGTTCTTTGCTGCTTTTCTCAAAGAAAATTATATCTACATTCGAATTCATCAAAGTGTGATAGTATTAGGAATAACATTTCAAATTATCAAACAAATGAAGTATAGAGTAATAGATAAATAAAAATGAATTTTGATTTCCTCAACTTTTTTCTTTAAACATGTGTTTTTTTGGGGTGAGGGGGTAATTTTCGATATATATTACCTATTAAGAAAAATCCGTGAAAATGTCCAACATGCGAATAGTTTGGTTGTGAATTCCTATGTGCAAAAGAAATAAAGCGTCGCATTGGAAATGTTTACAGTGCGAAATACAACCCCTCCACAAATGTTTGTCCAAGTAAATCGCTTAATAGGGTCTGTAAGTCTCGTCATGTGACACCGAGAAATAACGATAACACCACTATTTGAAAATGTTTCCCGTCCAGATATGACGTTGCAGCATTATGACGTTCAAATGTTGTGTATGAAACATCAAAGGTTTTTGTTAAAAATGCAACTTCCGGGTACAAATTATGTGCCCGGAAGTTCCAAAATTGAACGAGACTTACAGACCCTATAACAACCGAAATTTTCCACATTTACAGCAGTCGTCAGCAGAATGTGACAACTCTACATACTTAACCTGTTCAATGGATAATATCTTAAAACATTATACTGGGGTTGATACATTATGTAATATTCGTCGAAAATCAACCAAATACTGTTAGATCTGCACATTTGTATTAGCAATTTTTCTTTATAACTCGATTTGAATGATTCGAACCATCGCTGTTGTGACATTAATGGCAACATCAATGGCAATTTGTTCAGCGTCCTAGGTACCTTGGCTATCTAGGCTGTAAAAAAAGGTTGGTGATAACCCCAATTTCCTATTTTACCAATCAAAAGTGAATTATTGGCAATACCTCAGCCAACAGGTCTTGTAAGCAAATGCATACACGTCTATTTACTTCTTAAATTCATTTTTTTATTTTGCAGAATACAGTAAATGCTAAAAAGATTCTTTTGATGCTTTTTATTTTAAATCCACTAGGTAAGGTTAATTATTTCTAAGTTAAAATATGTTACATTTTTGTTTATTAATCAATAATGACAAAGCATAATTGGATCTTCAAACATTGCTAAACTGATTGCTGACAAATACATTTTTGACTTTGATCTAGGCCTCATTTTAAAAACTTTTCATGACCTTTTACCTCTTTAAATTTTCTTTTGATCTTAAATTGTTTTGAAATAATAGCTAATACCCTAAAATCAACCCCGAAAAAATATTATGGGACATAGGTCTTAAACTAATAATCCGAAAATTTTGGAATCAATGTCAAAATGTAGCTTAGTAAAATAACGTTTTGTTCGGTACATCTGATCATCTATCTTTTTGCTGTTTGGAAGATATAACAAAAATTCTATGATCTTTGGTTAAAAATTGAAAGCCTCTTCTTACTGATAAAATTGAAATATAATTTTACCATCCTTTTTGTAACTGTTAAGTACTAATCCATGTAACTGTCAAGCAGTGAACGGCACATCAGAATTTTGAGATTAACCTTTTTTGGTCTAAATGCCTTTATTTGGTCCTTTAAACAAATACTGGTAGAATTTTACAAACATCTACGTGTACAGTACAAATACAATTTTTGACTTGTTACATGGTGGAAAATTTGGAGTGAAAAATTTCCTGCACTTTATTTTGTACAGTGTAAACAAAAAATCCAAATGATCTTATTTCAAAAAGGCAAAGCCAAACAAAAATATGTTTGTGGCAACACAATGTTTTTTGGGGAAGTTTTATTTATTTTCCTGTTCAAAATCTGATGTACCACTACTCTTATGCTATCTGCCTGGTTATTAGATGGACTGGTACTTTAATTCCGAAGAATTCGTTGGTAAAGTTTCGGTCAAAATGTAGTAAATGTTTTCCATGACATTTGGATTTTTTGCCAATATACTTCATCAGCAATTCCTTATGGTATCGAGTTTATGTGCTAACAAGGTGAAAGGTAATCGAAGACATTTGACCGGGGGCTCAAATTAAAGAGACTTAGTAGACACGGTTATCCTGGTGACTGTCTTATTCATCCAGGCTTCTATGCTATGTTTGTTGGCAACCCGGCATTCATGAAAAATGTGGAGCATGGATGTAGCTTTACACGACATTTAGCATATTAAAGGCCTCATGGTGACTTCAAGATGAAGAACAACAATAAAAGAGTTGTCAATTACTTTATCTTATCATGTATTTGTAGAGACTTTGTCTCATGTACATTTACTCCATATCCAGTCACTGCTTCTTCAAAATAGTTTCATGCGATCATTAAAAAGTTCATAAATAAATATCAGTCCCTTGAGGATATATTTAAAGTTTTGGTCCGAACTCTTATTATGTCGCCCCAGACGTAGTCAGGACGACATATTGTTTTTGGTACGTTTCTTTGTTATTTTGTCGCCCCAGACGTAGTCGGGACGACATATTGTTTTTGGTCCGTTTCTTTGTTATTATTATTACGCTTCCTTTCTTTCTTTCTTTCTTCCGCCTCTTTTTGTCCGGCTTATATCTCAATGATGCCTGGACAGAAATAATTCATACTTGGTACAAAGTTGGAACACTATCTGGAAGGGAGCATGCAAGTAAAATTTTTTTTAAAGTGGCCGCCATTTTCAAGATGGCTATCAAAATACGAAAAATTCGAAATTTGTCCAATTTTAACAAAAATTGAAATTTTCTCAATCATGCTTCAATGTAATTCATTCATATTTGGTACAAAGTTGGATCACTATCTGGAGGAGGGTATGCATGGACATTTTTTTTCAACATGGCCGCCTTTTCCAAGATGGCCGCTGAAATACGTAAAAATTTCAACTTTGTCCGATTTCAACGAAATTTGATTTCTAGGTAGATTTTGATGCTGCGAACAAGCTGGAATCATGGAATTGGCTGTCAGGGGTGACATCAGCTATTGCTTGCAATTGAAAATCTAGTTATTAAGTCTCCAAAACGAAGTTGGGAGACTTATTGTTTTATTATTATTATTATTACGCTGTCTTTCTTTCTTCCACCTCTTTTTGTCCGGCTTATTTCTCAATGATGCCTGGACAGAAATCATTCATATTTGGTACAAAGTTGGAACATTATCTGGAGGGGTGCATGCAAGTAAAAACTTTTTAAAGTTCCAAGATGGCTACCAAAATACGAAAAATTAGGAATTTGTCAAATTTTAACAAGAAAATTAATTTTCTCAATCATGCCTCGATGGAATTCATTCATATTTGGTACAAAGTTTGATCACTATCTGGAGGAGGGTACACAAGGAAAATTTTTTTCAACATGGCCGCCTATTCCAAGATGGCCGCCAAAACACGTAAAAATTTCAACTTTGTCCGATTTCAATGAAATTTGATTTCTAGGTAGATTGTGATGCTGCGAACAAGCTGGAATCATCGAATTGGATATCAGGGGCGACATCAGTTATTGCTTGGAATTGCAAATCTAGTTTTTTTATTATTTTTTTCCTTATCCTTTGATGATCCTTTCTTTAAGGTGTCTACGACGTTTCGATAGCAATTGCTGTTTAGTTGCTTCCGGACACTACAGCAAGGGAAGAAAAGGTTTCACTCTATGAAAAGTCTGATTTACTGAAATATTATACTAGCATTAAACTCAAATCTAAGTTGTAGTTTATATAGCAGAGCGGCGAATTAAGCAAAAGTCGCTTATTTAAAATGTTTAAATGACCCAAATACCCCACTCGATTTCTCAGTTGTTTTGGATGTCTTGATTATTATATTTTTAAAATATGCCTGTCGTAAAAATGAAATATGGTAGAAAGAATGTGATAATTCAAATTGAATGACAGGACCTAAACGGAATGTCGACACCCTAACTAATATTTTGGGCTTGTTACCTAATAAACGAAAACTTATCTACAAATAGGATTATTACATGAAAAAGAGATAATTTCTGAGACATTTTTCACGTTATAGGTCATTCTTCGAATTTGCGTTCTATTTTTATAGAAGATTAGATAATACCCATAAAATCAACCCAAAAAATCAGCGTTTTTCTCCGATTTAATACAAAATAAACAATTACAATATGGAGTTATTGTTTTAAGTTAATTCGATGGTTATTTTGTGTCGAAGTACATTCCAGTTATGTTTTAAATGCATTAAAATGTTTAAAATTAGAATATGCAATCCTTAAATATTTCGTATTTAGTCCGTCAATCAGTCTATTATTCAATTAAACTCCCAAATTCATTTAGTTGATAAATGATTTCTTACTTTCTAAACATACCCCTTGTTAGTTTAGCTGCTTTATGTTTAAATGTATTGATACACAATGTATTCAAGGCAAAAATCGTGCGTATTTTTGGGATTTAATTACGATTAAATATGAAGGTGTGTTTGATTTGTATGGAGAAAGATGCATGTGATTAGTAATGTTAGTAGTTCGTAAAACTGAAAATCTTTCACAGTGTAGAAGTATATATTAAGTCTAACAGATACATGTAAGTGAGGAAGCTAAGGTAGTTTTACATTGGATGGTAACAAAAATTTGTAAGTGTTTACAATATCAGAGGTAATGCCAACACAACATACAGGCAGCAAATATGGTATGATTTTTCGGATCCATTCGTTAGTAAAATGTTCGTGTTAGGGTATTAACTTTGTTCTTTTCCTACATGCAATAAGTGTTTTTGATATTCTTAAACTAGATAGATATATCTTATAAGGTTGTTTAGAATAACTAAATACCGAAGTTACTGTGAATTTATGCTCTGCATATGCGCATTTCGACAACTTATGTCTCTTCAGTGCAGATAAAATCGAAATGTTTGACATGCCCCATAATTCATGAATATCGTTTGCAAAATTAAATGACCCGTCTTTCAAAACCAAGAAAAGGCTAGTGATTTAAAATGAATATTAATTCGGAATTAAAAGCATGGACCTGTTTTCATGGACCAGATAATACCCCATTGATTGCATATGACTGTGGTTTGCAAATCTATTCAAAAAAGATACACGGAAAATGAGGGAAATAACAAAACTACTAAAAATAATTGCCAAGAGTCGAAATCCAAAGGATAAAAAAAGAAGAAAAAAACCAAAAAAACAAAAACAACAAACGATAAAAAAAAAACAGAAAAAAAACAAACAAACAAACAAACAAATAAGGTGCGACCCCAACTGTGATTTCTTGTATGTCTTTCATTTTAAAAACATTCCACGAAATCATGCTTCTATAAAAAAAGGTTCTAGATGTTTGACGGATTTGAGCTTGATCAAAATATAAGAAAAAGCATCAAGTCAGTTGTTTGGGCGATTATACCTACAATTGGTTCTGTGGGTGTTTATATCTACAATTACTACCCCTTCAGTGCAATCAAATGAAGAGATGATATAAAAAAAACATATAACCCATTTGTAACCCCATAGTCAACTAAGAACAGTGTTTTGCACGACACAAACCTTTTATGAAAATAATACATAGACTTGCAAAACATATAATAATGACGATCTTATGATGACTGATGTTGGTGATGAAGGTAGGACACTAGGGGAAGATATCCCAATTCTTCCGTAAAATACAACAGTCTTTCATGGAAAAGGCCTTTTACGGAAGAATACAGCAACTTTGTTAAACAGTTAGTAATATGAACAACACATTATTTGAAATAAAATGTACATAATATAATAATGCGTATGCTATTGTATTATTGTATTTGATATTTGCAATGTTTTTATTTGTATATTTATAAGGGTGCCTCCATGAAAATTAGTCAAGTTCAAAGTGAGTCATACACTTTCTCTAAATAAAGCATTTTCTTACTTATTTCCTTGCGAAGTGAACTATGGTGTGAGTGCAATCAGCATCAATGTACAGACATAGCGAATATCTGTCAATTTTTGTTGCAAGTTAACCAGCCAATTCTTTTGCAGCTTTTTGGAAGAAAAGGGGGTTTGTATTCACTATTTTTAATAAGAAATAAAATAAAGATTAAGTAATAAAGTAAGTTGCAACAAATAAATAAAACAAGAGTCATATTTAGATTTCTTAAAAAAATAATTCACTTTTCTAAATATCCAGCTTACAACATGCCAGGTGCGTTCTAAACGTGCTGACACAGGTTGATTTACGAAATTTAGGACTCACTGAATATTGTTTTTCGATTGTTTAGATTAAATTAAACTCATTTTGAATATCACAACCAGGAAAAAAAATTCTTGAGATGTTTGAGCTTAAAACATACAAGCTCTTGGGTATAACATCAAATGAACGTCAATTTATGTTTTAAGTGACGTCACAAATTCTGACAATGTTTATTTACATTAAAATTTGCTAAGTAATGCAAATAACTTTCTATTTTATCATTTTTTATGCCTTGAAATGCTGAAAATATTAATATTAGCAATTTTTTTATTCATTTTACTGATTGACCTTTGACCCCTAATTTATCCCCCTTTCTACCACATTTGATATTTACGACAAACATTTTTGAAATGTACACGACCTAATCTTTTCAAAAAGGTATTAATAGGGTATCGAATAGGGTATGTGGGCCATTTGAATTTTGAAATTTCTGGTCTCTGCCGCTCTACTAATAAGAATACTAAAAGCGTATTCTCTAAATAAATCTTTGATCAAAGCTAGTTCAACTACATTTATTTAGACAAATAAATACACAAAGGACAAGGGGTGTTAAGAGCAGTTTTTGGCCCTAAAATAGGCGATATTTTTTAGTTGTTGTTATCACATACTACAGTTCTGCAAAATACATTAAGGCATTCACCCTTCATAGCGATAAAGTCATTTTGTCAAATTTCTTTATGATGACGTCACAAAGGGCACGTGAATTTGCCTGCAGATAGAAAATAAGCCAAATTCAGTGTAAAACCTCATGAAAAAACAAAAAGTTAGGTATCCCCGCACCCTTGAAACAACTTCAAAATTTGTCTGTTAAAAGAAAGTTATCTAAAAAAGACGTAGTGAAAATATTTTCTTGTTTCACGATTGCGGGGATACTTTCCGAGACAAAAAACACCAGCACTCAAAATGTATGAAGCTTAAAAATATCGGATATTCGTCGAAGAGAAGAGTATTGTAAAGTTCATCATCACCAAGATATTTTCTTGGGATCTATATTTATCTGTGTGCAGTTTATCTGCGATCACCTTCTTCATTCCTTAATGCCAGTGCTAATTGCATAAACGGGTATAAATGTCTGAATAATATTGGGTAGATGGGATTTAGATAATTACCTTTCAACATTCTATTTATTTTTAATGGACAACGATGCATGTGATGCATGTAATGTATGCCGTTTCCTCAAAGTTCAAAATGAAAATATAACTTAACATCAAATCGTGTGTTAATTCGCTGAATGTTTCACTCTGGAATTAAAGACGGTGTACAATGTATACCCTCTGTTATATATCTGGAGAAAGTAAAAAAAAGTCTAAGTCTAAGTGGATCTTTTGTTTTGTTGATTTAAAAAAAAATGCTCAACTCAAAAACGATTTGGTGGAGGAAAAATTCGCAATGGCAATTTTACAATTTCAAGTTTATTCCACACTTTGACAAAGTGCAAATGCTTCACATGATTTTAAAAACCATATGATCTCAATGTATCAAGTGTCCCATTGGTTGTAACTAGTGGAAAACAGAAAACTTTACTTCCTTACTTAGTAGATTTCATTCTAACTTACATGTAACTGAACACACAACTAAGTGCATTTTATTTACACGGATAGTAAACCGACTTGGCACACATATAAAAAAAATATAGAAAACGACAAAGAATCAAGAGTAATTTTTAAGTAACTGATGACAATTAAAAGTAAATGACGAGCACGACAGAATTTCGACTTATTGTACTTTTTGCACCTTTTCTTGACTTACTTATAAATGACAGTGCCCCATTGAGTTGCAAATGAGTTTCGATAAATCGCAATATCATTTACAAGTCCGTTCATTCTCTCTTGAACGATGTCCCTCGTGTGATTTTGATACATACACCTTGTTCTCTTCTGT